>JAXLNO010004473.1:426715-442219 GCA_038087875.1 Malacoraja senta
TGGGGAGAGAGGAACACACTATCGCGGTTTCACTGCAGGTCCAGGGCACCCCGTCTCCGCAAGAACTCCCCGGACCTAGGGCAATCCCTCCACACACCCTCATACCCCTGCCCCGGACTGGAGGGAGGGACTGGGGGACATTGCCCGCCTCGGCAACCGACGTGCAAACCCCGGCACTCCCCGTGGAATGTTAAACTAAACATATCTGTGAGCAAAACACAAACACACACGTCTTTCACCCACCCCCCCCTTCTCTCTCCCCCACCTCTCACCGTCTCTCCACCGGCCCAGTCTCACTCCCTGTCTTCCACTCGCATCTGCCCCCTCTCTCTCACTGTTACACTCCACTCTCCTGCTATCTGGCATCCGCGTTCACTTTTTTTTCTTGAACGACCTTTGACAAATCCCATGATTCCTTGCGTTTTTCAGAATACCGAACTCGCTTATTAACTTACAAGCCTTTGTAGTGTCGGAGGAAACTGAAGATCTCGGAGGAAAACCATGCAGTCATGGGGAGGGAGAACGTACAACCTCCGTACAGACGACACTCATAGTCGGGATCGAGCCCGCGTCTCTGGTGCTGCAAGTGTTGTAAGGCAGCAACTCTACTGCTGCATCACCGTATGAAAGTAGTTACATTAAGCTATTCAGTATTAACAAACCACATCGGATGGCAAGAGAACTCAGTTGGTTGAAATAATCCAAATGTATATAGGTGTTATGCATTAATTTGAGAATTATGTAACAATATTCTAATCTTGTGTCCCATATCATGAGTTTTCACTGCCAAGTTTCCTTTTCAAATAACATCTGTGTATTATGTCCATGTCTAGATAATGTAAGTTTTTTGACAGATTCTGTATGGCGCCTCTATTGTCTCGGCCCATTCCTTTTCCAGATCCATCTTCTGCTGAAATGTCTGCTCCTCTGGCCTCTTGAGCATAATCAAATGTAATTGGTCTACCATTGGTAACCATTCCAAGGCTGCAGGGTCTGGAATGCTCCGTCCAAACTTGCTTTGTTCTGTCCATGTGGGAGAGCGAGCTATGTGTTGCTGTTGGAATAGAATACCTCAATCACTTCCTTATGCAGTCATTCAGTGATCCTGCCAATGTCACCTCTCGGAGCCAGTTAGAGATGAACATTAGGTGCCTTACTGACCTTGGCAACCATGAGCTGCGGTAAGTGACATACTTTTATGATGCCTCCTTGATGAAGTTCTAACAGATCCCTGTTGCGGAAAGCTGAGATGTGAGTCCTTCCTTATGATGGAAACTGCATGTGGCCTGTTGTACAGTAACCTTTACCCCCAATTTCAATGCTCAGCGGCAGTTGTTTCAGCCCATTTTTAGATGCTCTTTTCCCTTCAGTTCCAGCATAAGGCAGCCCTAGGCAGATCACCCACGTAGAGAATAAGCTGCTTGTTGTTCTCAAAAATCAGACCACTCTTATGCAATTGAAAATAATGCCAAAATAAGAACTGGGTATCAACTTGAGGAGCAAGAACACAAAATATCAATTAACTTGTAAGGAATGGATAGATAGCTATACTGGCTCACAGCAGCATGTTTTACAGGATGTGGTTATCATCTGACCAACCAACCTATAGTACAGGCCAATCTCTCAAAAATGTTTAAAGTAAAGTCTGGAGTCACACAGCATGGAAAGAGGCTCTTTGGCCCAACTGATACATTGTGACCAGATGCCCAATCTAAGCTTGTCCTATTTGTCCGCATTTTGCCCATATACCTTTAAACCCTTCCAATTCATGTACCTGTCCAAGTGTATTTTCAATGTTATTATTGTTACAAGTACAGGATTAGTATTTAAATCTGCTTGCATGCTCCCTGAATATACTCCTTGGATTTTCATGGAGCAGACTGGTGGTACCTAGGGTCAGCAAGTCCCACCAAGTCCATATTAATTTACATTACCCCTACATTAATCCCATTTCATTTTCTCCACTTTCCCATCAGCACCGCCCAAATCCAATCACCCACTGACAATTTGTAGGTAATTTTCAATCACCGATTAACCTACCATTAGCCTTGCTTCCCATGCAAGTCTATGGGAAGTAGGAGGAAATGAGAGCATCTAGAGGAAATCTACACAGTCACAGGGCACACACGCAAACTTCACATGGTCAGCACTGGCGTGAGAATTGAACCCTAGTCATTGAAGGTCTAGTTACTGAGCCACTGCATCCTGCTTTTAAAAACTCTCAAAAAAAGAAAATGGAACTGCAGGCATTTGGCCTGTTGGACTAAGGGAACTCATTTAATGTGCTAAAATGGGTGCAGAGCTTCCCTGATTTTCCTTAGCATTTCTATCTGAACCATACTGAGGATGTAAAATTATTGTCATTATTCACTGGAAATTCACTTTGAACAAATATTGTTATAAAACGATGAAAAATATATCAAATCTGAAAAGTAATAATGAAACCTCAGCAATAGATATGTTGCCTAGTTAACTGATTGTAAAGTACATGTGGTCTGAACAGTTGCATTAGTTCTTCATTAATGGTATAAATGATCAATTTTTTTACAAGAGCACGCAGCAGGCCTTTACTTGAACCTCTGGATAGCTGCTTGAACATAACAATAAACCCAGGTGATCATGCATCTGTTACCAGTAATGTTGTGGGACCAATGAACCCAGGTGCCAGAGCTGCTGATCATGACTTATGCATGAAGTTCACTGAATTCCTTCCTTCAAACAATTTACAGTTTTCATCTGCCGAGTTAGATTACCGCAACACACAATCTGTTGGGCCCTAATGTTAACTTCAGTCAGATAAGCACCAAGATGAATTATGTTGGCTCTGCCCGAGCCAGCTGCCTGCCCCTTTTCCGGGGTTATGTCCGCGCCGGGGTGGTACTGGAGAGGGACTCCGCGCTGTCCACAGGCACCCTGGGGGATTTCCGGGACCGTTGGGCACCGAGGGGGGGTTGAGTGTATCCAGGACAAGGATTGTAATATAGTTGTTTAGTAGTTTACTTGGTATTTTTGTTTTGTCTTGTACTTTGGTGGTGGGTTCTGTTTTGTTTTATTGTGTTGTAAATACTATTTTAATGTTTGAATAAATATTTTTGATTTAATAAAAATTAAAATATAAATAAATAAAGATGAATTATGTAGGAAAGAACTGCAGATGCTGGTTTAAATCGAAGGTAGACACAAAATGCTGGAGTAACTCAGCGGGACAGGCAGCATCTCTGGAGAGAAGTGACTGAAGAAGGGTCTGGACCCAAAATTCACCCATTCCATCTCTCCAGAAATGCTGCCTGTCCCGCTGAGTTACTCCAGCAGTTTGTGTATACCAAGATTAATTACATGTGCTACCCTAGAAATGGGGCCAGAAGTATCCACACTTGTGGTCTCTTGCTTTAAATGCTTGGCAGTGTGTGTTGGAAGCTTGAAATACTTGGGTGTCAGCCATATGACACCAGATAAGATATGGTGCTGTTTGTATGGGTCCTCTCAAAAAGTTCTCATGTTCAGGACGGGTGGAATTTACAATAAGGAAACTTCTGCTTTGTCGGTCAAGTCTTGAGGCAAATGTCTGTTTCTTCTGACTCCACAAAGAAGTTCAATTAAATTTGATAGATGTTTTCTGACATGAAACCTTAACTCTCTCTGCAGATGCTTCCTGACCTGCTGACTATTTCCAGTGCTCAGTGATTTCTATTTCAGATTTTCAGCATCAGCTGTTATTTGTTAATTAACAAAGAACATTAGAACAGTACAGCTCAGGAACATGCCTCTTAGCCCACAATATCAGTACAGAACATAATAGGAGACCAACTCCTATCTACCTGCACATAGAGAGATTTGAGATTAGAGAGCTTCCTTTATTTGTCATTCAGACCTTTCGGTCTGAACGAAATTTCGTTGCCTGCAGTCATACATATAATAATAAATAACAAAACACACAATCAACACAAATTAACATCCACCACAGTGAGTTCACCAGGCACCTCCTCACTGTGATGGTGGCAAAAGTCTTAAAGTCTCTGTCTCTTCCCTCTTTGTTCTCCCTCTGCGCTGAGGCGATCCAGGCTTCTGACGTTGTGACCCCGCCGGGTGATGATAAGTCAATCCCACGGCTGAATCCGTGCTCCGTCCGCGACGGGCCGGTTCAAACTCCGCGGCCCGGGGTGGTCGAAGCAGCCGCCCTCCAGTCCAGCGGACGCAGCTGTAGTTGCGGGAGCCCCAGAAAAACAGGTCACCAACCTGTGACCTGCGCGCTCCCGACGATGTCGTCCACCGGGCCCGCGGCCGAGCCTCCGGATTCAGGTCGCCACCAGTGTCCTCGGTCGCCACCGCCGGAATGCCACCGCAGCCCCGAAGTTGGCCAGCCTCGCGCTGGTAAGTCCTGGCTCTGCCTCTGGAGCCTCGAGGTCGGTCGGTCGCAGTTGGAGTTGGAGGCCGGCAGCTCTGCCATTTTGGCCTCGGCGCAGACGGTGGCAGAGAAGGGGGATACGACAAGAAAAAGTCGCACTCCCCCGAAGGAAGAGACAAAAATCATGTTTCACCTCCCCACCTCACACATAGACAACCCAATAAACTAAAATTTAACTAAAACAGGACAAAAGAAAACAACAAAAAAAGTAAAAACAGACGGACTGCAGGCGAGCCGCTGCTGTTCGACAGCACCGCCACTTCCGGAATAATCTATATCCCTCCATTCCTGACATATTCATGTGCCTATCGAAAAGTTTTTTAAATATCACTATTGTACCAGCCTTCACCACCACCCCTGGTAGTGTGTTCCAGGCACTTGCCCTGCACAGCTCCTTTACACTTTGCCCCTTTTGCCTTAAAGCTTTCATAGTATTTCATCCTGGGAAGAAAGGTTCTGACTGTCTTCCCTATTTATGCTTCTCACAATTTTATATACTTATATCAGATCTCCCCTTAACCTCTGAAGTTCCAGAGTAAACAATCTAAGTCTGTCCAACCTCTCCCTTTAGCTAATACCCCCTAATCCATACAAAATAATTTTTTGAAATAAATTTCGATCTAAATATAAATTTCGATCTAAACATCTGACATCTCTTCAAATCATGTTCATCTGGTAATGAATGTCACAGCAGTTTCCCCATCAGTTAAATTTACAGTAAGTTCCCAATTTTCCGACCCCCATTTTATAAAACACACCACAATAAGGCAACTCAAATTGAATGAGGCAAGGCTAAACATAAAGAACCCTGTTGAAAAAGCACTTAGACTGTTACAATCATGAGACACAATCTAATGGGCTTTTCCTGCCAATGCTTCATCATTCTTTCCAGGTATGTGCCAAATTAAATGTTATCTCCATTGGGTCTGGCTGCACATCAGCATCTACTGTATGAACCATACTGCTCCGAAGGAGGCATCTGACTCACTGTGTTGTGCCAGCTTTTTGTTGAAGCAGTGCAAAACAAATCTCACATAATTCTCTCTCATCGCAGGTTTACATCTACTCATGGCTGACTGGTCCCTCATTACAACAGGCTGTGACCCATAAAATTATAGCCTTCCAGCCTCTACAACAGGGTCAATGTTAATGATTTCTCAGGTATGGACACAACTGTCTCAGCAGATTTCTGTAAGGATCCTGAACCAATTAATTGATTGATTCAAAGATTGCTCTGCATAAAACGTGGAATCATTCATAGAGTTATACAGTGCAGAAGCAGGCATTATGGCTCAACTCGTCCATGCTGAATAAGATGCCCCATCTAAGCTAGTCAAATTAGCTACATTTATCGTATATCCCTCTAAACCCTTCCTTTCCATGTACCTGTCCAAATTATTTTAAATGTTGTTATTGTACCTGCCTGAACTATTTAATATGGCAGCTTATTCTATTTACCTCCATCCTCTGTGTGAAAACATTGCCCCTCAGGTTCCTATAATTTCCCCCCCTCTTATCTTAAACTGCTCTTGACAGGTTTGGAGGGATATGGACCAGGTGCGACTAGTGTAGCTGGGACATTGTTGGCCGGTGTGGGCGAGTTGGGCCGAAGGGCATGTTTCCACACTGTATCAATCTATGACTCTATGAATCTAAGTCCCGTTCCCTTTAATTTAAAACATCATTGACTTTTCTATTGTTCTGACAAGTAGTAAACTACAAAATATGGCACAGGTCAACCACTGCTTCTGGAAAGTTTTAGGTATTAGGAAGTTCATGGTGACCACTCTGGGCAGAGATGATGGTGATTCTCTTGAATTCTCTGCTAGTAGCTGATATCTATATTACTAAAAGTCTGATCTTGACCACTTCCTGTTGTCCTGTACATTGATTTTAGAAAAAGTGCTGCCACTTACAGCAGTGATTTTTGGCCATCTTACTCAGAGTCACCTACCGCTGCGCAGGACAAGAGGATTTTTCCCATCGATGAAAAATAAAAGAGTTATTAGTGTTTAAAAAATGTTAAGATTCTCTCTCCTGTCAATCATGCCATGAAGACCACGCCCCTTCTGGTGGGAGGGGGGAGGGACTATAAAACCCAGAAGTGTGGGTGTGGCTCAGTCTCTGCAAGATGGAGGAGGGAGAGGTCACGACTCGCTGTCTTTAGTGGCCTTGCACCCTGCTGGGAATGGTATGAAACTGCACTTGAATTTGGTGGCCTTGCACCCTGCTTGAAGTGGTATGAAACTGCACTTGAATATGGTGGCCTAGCACCCTGCTTGAAGTGGTAAGAAACTGCACTTGAATTTGGTGGCCTTGCACCCTGCTTGAAATGGATTTTTTATTTTTTTATTTTAAATTATTTTTACAAGAAGAAAACATTCGGCATGTAAAATTATACAATTGTTGTACAGCTTCAATTTTAACCTTTTAACCTGAAAATGAGAGAAAAGAAGAGAGAAAGAACAAGAGAGGGAAAAAGTGAGAAGTGAAAAGATAATACCTCTTGACTACCAAAGTAGTGTAGCCAAAAAGTGAATAAAGATATAAGAAAGAAAAAAAAAGGAAAAAGAAAAAAGAGAAAAGTGGAGATATACCTGCCCCTCGTGCCCCCCCCCCTCCCCCTCCCTCCCCCCCCCACCCACCTCACCCAATCCAGAATTGGATTTAAATCCAAATTTGTGTTGCGCCATACTATCCTTGAAAGAATTCGGTAAAGGGTGTCCATGTCTTGAAATATTGATCTGGTTTTTCTGCCAATACAAGCCTAAGATTTTCCAAATGTAATTTCTCGGACATGTTTGTAATCCACATCTTGAATTTCAAGGAATAGCCGTGAGTCAACTGCCAGCCTACTAGCTGTGAGTGAGTGAGTTGCGAGCACAACAGGCTTGAGTGACTGAGCCGCCAGCCCAAGAATCCATTTGCCCCACAATGTCCATACTAGCCCTCTGGAAACCAGTCCCTTCAGCCCACAGCACCCATACTAGCGCTCCAGAAATCCCCCCTCCCCCCCCCCCCCCCCACTGGCCACCAATATTGGAATTGGTGGAGAGGTCGAATATTGCGTTGGGGGACCAGCCTTCCCGTGTAATGCTGGGACCCATCGGGTCCCACTTAGTTTAGTATTTAGATATAGTTAAGATGGTGATAGGCATATATTTGAAAAGATGGAAAGATTGAAGATGATGGGAAATGATACAGAAGAGGAGTTGAGAGTAATATAAATCAGCCATGATCATACTGAATAGCTCGGCAAGTTTAGAGGTCTAGTGGCTTATTCCTGCTAAAGATAGACACAAAAAGTTAGAGTAACACAGTGGGTCAGACAGGTCTGGAGAAAAGGGATAGGTGACATTTCAGGTCAAGACTATTCCTCCTCGTGTTCTTGTGACAGGCACAAATGCATGGCTGAAGCTTTGCTCACTGAAATCACAGTTCTCTGTTACCTCTGACTTGGAACTCCTTAAACCCCAAATGCAATAACGTTGGGAGAGCTGGAGGTAAAAGACTTGCACACTGATGATACCTGGAGACAGTATCAGCAAGCATGAGCTCCTACTCCCTTATCTTCCCTGTCCCAGGCATATCCTACCCTGCAGACAAAGTTCATGCAACAAAGGTCCAGCTGCAAAGCACTCAGATAAAGGAACCAAAAAGTGCAGAGATGACAGCTCACCTGTTTGCGATCAATGTCGTCAGCCTTCTCTGTCAGCAATCAGCTTCCCACTTCCTCTACATCAGTGTGCAGAAGAGTGATGTTGTGACGGACCCTTTGAATAGCACTGCTGCAGTGATTGGCATTGTGGGGCTGTAGTCTGCGGAGCTTCTAGCCGCGGGCGTGGTGTGGGCTTACCATTCGGAGCCTGGGATCCCTTGCCGGGTGCCTATAACATCCTGAAGCTACAGTCTCCGGTAGGAAAGTGCCGATTCGGGCACTCCAAGCCGCGGAGTGTGTTCGACCGTCCCAATGTCAGAGTTTAGATCATCCTGACGAGAGGGCCTGTACATCGGGCCGCCCGTAGCAGCGACTACCGAGGGTTTATGGGCCCGACCACGGGTGAACAAAGGAGGAGGTCTGGCTGAACTTTATTGCCTTCCACCGCAGTGAAGAATGCTGTGGTGGATGTTTGTGTTAAATTCTATTGTGTATTGTGTGTTCTTTTTTTAAGTGTATCGCTGCTGGCAAATTCATTTCACTGCACCTTCGGGTGAATGTGACAAATAAATTTGACTTTGACTTTGACTTTGGACTTTTGACTTTGACTTTGACTTTGGTGCAGCATTAAAACAAGTTTCCCCAAAAGGGACTAATGGACTGTTTGAAGTGGAAACGTATGAGCCAACTTCTCCTGGCAACTTTAAAGGATGCACGATTATGAATTATGTCAACCAGTGTTCGTTCTAAAGTTCAACACTATAGTTTATTGGCATGACTGGAATTGCCAAATTAAAATCCCCAACTCCTTGTTGGCTAAGCTCACTTTCTACAGCTCTTCCAAGAAGTTCCAGGAGCCACGTGCTTAAAAAGACTGTGATGCACAATCCATCAGAGTCTGACAATGGCGACAGTGTCCGTATGTTTACAACAGTGGCCTTGGAATAATGAAGCAGTCGGACTTTAACATGCCGAATCAAATTGACGCTACTTCATTTAGCACAAGTCAGTCACAGCACTGCCCATCCCTCGTGATGTGAGAGGATTTCTCTTTGTGAATAAACACACTGTTAAGTCACGTAGTCACTGAAGTTGAGTGGAAGTCACATTTTCCAACTGCAAACATCTTGTGCAAACAATCCAGAGTTGCAAAAGGAAATGTTTTGTCTTATTTTTCTCTTCACCTCAAATTCAAATACCGTAATCAGTTCATCCAGTGCATGCTCTGCCCAAATGGGATCTGAACCCAGCAGGTAATTAGCAAGGGGTTGATTTTCCCTACAATAGCTATTAGGAAATAAAAGTCAAGAGTCAAGAGTGTTTATTGTCATGAACCAGGAATAGAACAATGGAACTCTTAAGGCTCTGTCTCACGGTGTTGCGGTCATTGGCGGTGAAGCGCGGCGTCGCCGGAAGAGGGGACCGCACGGCAACCACGAGAGCACCGCACAGATGCTGCACGGGGGCCGAGTGATCTCCGTACGGCCGGTTCCACGAGCTTGCGGCATCGGGTGATGACGTCATCGCGCAACGCGATGCGCTACGCGATGACATCATCGTGCAACGCTACGCGATAACGTCTTTCGGATCGCGGGGCTGTGGCGGCAGCCGTGCCGCACACGTGCCTCACTGGCGGCGGCTGTGGCGGTGAAAGTTCAACTCACGGCGCTCGTGCCGCACTGGCGGCGGCTGTGGCGGTGACCGTGCCGCACTCGTGCCTCACTGGCGGCGGCTGTGCGGTAGGAAATTATTTTTAGACATTGTTGACTTTTTGTGAGCACCGTGCGGCATTGGGACCAACGCCGCACGGCCCCGGCGGTGTGCGTTTGACCGAACCCACAGTCTCTGGCGGTCCACGAGCGATAGATACTTCCTGTATCACCGCCAATGACCGCAGACTCGTGAGACAGGCCTTTTACTTTCTACAGCTTTACAGGCACATTATTGCAACAGCACAATAAATATATAATAAACAATAAATTATCAGTGGCAAGATACTTAACAGCATTGATGTTAAGAGGGTACTTGGTGTCGAAGTTCATGGCTCGCTGAAAGTAGATAAAGTTCAAGTTCAAGTTCACATTTAATGCCACATGCACCAATTAAGGTACAGTGGAATTTGATTTACCATGCAGTCATACAAACAAAAAGAGCACAATACACAATAGAATATAACATGAACATCCACCACAGTGGAATCAACATTCCTCACTGTGGTGGAAGGCAACAACGTTCAGTCAGTCCTCCTCTGTTCAACAATGGTCGGGGCCATGAGCCCTCCGCAGTCACCGTTTCGGACGGCCCGATGTACAGGCCGTCTCGTCAGGATGCTCGAAACTCCAACGTCGGGGCGGATGGACACTCCGCGGCTTGGAGGTCCCGAATCGGCCGCTTCCTACCGGAGACCGCGGCCTCACGATGTTATAGGCCTTCTCCGACGATCCCCGGCAAGGGATTCCAGGCTCTGCGATGGAAAGTCCACGCTAGGCCCACGGCTAGAAGCTCCGCAGACTGTGGCCTCAGGATGTTATAGTCATCAGGCCAGTGACCGGAGCACTCCTTCTGGCGATCCCCGGCAAGGGATCACCCGACTCCATGATGGAAAGTCCATGCTGCGCCCGCTGCTGAAGCTCTGGGCCCGACTCCGGAAGAGGCCACACCAATCCAAGCTGTTAGCCTGCGAGGAAGGCGAAGATGTGACTTGAAGAAAATTCATATCTCCGTCGAGGCAAGCGACCGAAAAACTGTTTCCCCCTATTCCCTGGCACCACCCCCCACACTAAATCACACTAAAACACACTTTGAGGCATACTGCTGGCGAGGCTGCCGGTTCGCAGCGCCACCCGATGGACTCTTTCGGGTGCCATATGCTATGATCAAAGATATCATATGGTTTGCTTGCTTACATGTGTTGGGGCATTGAATATAAGAGTCAGGAATTTTAGTTAGGCCAAATTTGGGGCATTGTGTGCAGTTCTGGTTGCCCCATTACAAGAAGGATTTGGAGGCTTTAGAAACATAGAAACATAGGTGCAGGAGTAGGCCATTCACCCTTCGAGTCAGCACTGCCATTCAAAATGATCATGGTTGATCATCCAAAATCAGTACCCCATTCCTGCTTTCTCCCCATATCCCTTGATTCCATTCGCCGTAAGAGCTATTACTAACCCTCTCTTGAAAACATCCAGTGAATTGGCCTCCACTGCCTTCTGTGGCAGAGAATTCCACAGAATCACAATTCTCTGGGTGAAAAAGTGTTTCCTCATCTCGGTCCTAAATGGCCTACCCCTATTCTTAAACTGTGACCCCTGGTTCTGGACTCTCCAACATCTGGGCCATATTTCCGGCATCTTGCCTGTCCAATGCCTTAAGAATTTTATATGTTTCTGTAAGATCTATAGAATTATATTTGGAGGTGTATCCAAAATGCAGCCTGGATTAAAATGTATTGGATGTAAGGAGATATTGAACAGATTTGGATTGTTTTCTCTGGAGCATGGAGCTTGTGATAGAAGTGTATACAATCATGATAGGCATAGACAGGGTAGACAGGTGAAGCTTTTCCCCAGGGTAGAAATGTTAAAGACTAGACAGCATTCTTTAATGGGGAGAGGGGAAATGTTTAAAGGAAACTAGACCAAGGGGGACCTGTTGGGTTCCGTCCCCTCAACACACGGTTGCAGGGGAGTTTGGGTGGGGCGGCAAGTGGCGTCACACACACACTACCACCCCCACCCCCTACACACACACTAACTACCCCCCGCACACACACACTAACTACTCCCCTTGATATTATATTAATATTAATTTGCTCCTTCTACCCCATAACTGCCCTATCCATTGATGCATAGCCCCCAACTCGCAAGCGCGTCTAGAGGGGGGGGTTAGAGAGTGAGGGCATAGAGAGGGGGCAGAGACAGAGAGGAAGTGGCAGAGACAGTGAGAGAGGGGCAGAGACAGAGGGAGAGGGGGGTGGAGGGGAGGGGGTGAGGGGGTGGAGGAGAGGGTGGGTGGGTGCAGGGAGGGAGGGAGAGGTGGGGAGAGAGGTGGGGAGAGAGGTGGGGAGAGAGAGAGGGGTGGAGAGAGAGGGGGGATGAGAGGGGGGAATGGAGGGGGAGGAGGGGGGAGAGGGGGAAGCAAGGGGGCGAGGTGAGGGGGAGAGGTGGGGGGAAGGGAGGGGGAGAGGGGGGAGGCGTAAAGGGGCGAGGGGCAGGGGGGAGAGGGGGGAGGGGGTGGAGGAGAGTGAGGGTGGGGAAGGGGAGGGGGTGGAGGGGAGGGAGGGGGGTGGAGCGGAGGGGATGGCAGGGGTGAGGGGGTGGGGGGAGCGGTTGGAGGGGTGGGAGGGTGGAAGAGGGGGGAAGGAGGGGAAGAGCGAGTGGAGGGGCGAGAGATAGAGAGGAGGGGGGAGAGAGAGAGAGAGAGGAGGGGGAGGGAGAGAAAGGAGGGGGGAGAGAGAGGAGGAGGGAGGAGAGAGAGAGAGAGGAGGGGGAGAGAGAGAGAGAGAAGGGGGAGAGAGAGAGGAGGGGGAGAGAGAGAGGATGGGGGAGAGAGAGGAGGGCAGTGGGGCGGCAGCTCGCGGGGGGGGGGGGGCCCGCAGCGTTCCTGGAATGTTCTACCACTCTTTAATATTTTATATTCTATTACTAGTGAACGGGCAGCCGGTGGCACAGCAGTAGAGTTGCTGCCTTACAGCGCTTGCAGCGGCAGACGATCCCAACTACAGGTGCTGTCTGTACGGAGTTTGTATGTTCTCCCCGTGGGTTTACTCCGAGATCTTCGGTTTCCTCCCACATTCCAAAAACGTACAGGTTTGTAGGTTAATTGGCTTGCTATAAGTGTAAATTGTCCCTAGTACGTGTAGGATTGTGTTAATGTGTGGGGATTGCTGGTCGGTGCGGACTCGGTGGGCCGAAGGGCCTGTTTCCGCGCTATATCTCTAAAACTAAAATTGAAACTAAACTGGAACATAACAGTGCAAGCCAAAGTATCTAGTGAAACCTGTGCAAAGTCCATTGTAGTTCATTGCTGAGATATGGATGTGGTTAGGTTTGTGCAGTGTCATTAAAGAGCCTTTCAAGTTGATTGGGAGGAGCTGTTCTTGACTCTGGGGGTAAGGGTTCCCAGGCTCCTGTACCTTCTGTCTTACGGTAGCAGCTAGACAAAAACGTGGCCAGGGTGGTGGGGTCTTTGATTATATAAACAGCATCCTTGAGGCAGTGCTTCTTGAAGATCTCTTCAATGGTGGGTGCTTAATACCCATGATGGATCAGGCAATGTCCACCATTTTCTGCAAGTTCTTTCATTCTTGGGCATTCAAGTTACTGAACCAGCCGTGATGCAACCAATCAATATACTCTCTATCGTACACCTGTAGTGTATTCGGTAAAACATGCCAAATACTGGATTTGATCTTGCATTGAATTCTTGCGCCGTCTACTGGGTAGATGTTGGGGGTGTGGGATGCTGCCAGCAATGATAATGAACAAAGCAACAGGCTGAAAGCTTTCAACCTTGTGATGTTAGTGGAGACAAACAAATTAATGCTTGTCTTGACAACTGATCTTGACAGTCTCAAAACTTCCAACATTAGAGAAAAATAAGTGAGGATGTCATGCTTGATTGATATCCCTATGTCTGGGTATCTGTCTAATGCTCCTTAACAAATAAAATTATCTCGGATCCCTTTTTCCAATTTATATGAATGACCCAGGTTTTGCATTTGCTTCAAATGCGAACACTCGGTCTCATTCAGGGGATTGGATGAAATATCATCAACCCAAAATGTTGCTCTCCAAGGAAGCCACCTGAAATGCTGAATATTTTGAGCGTTTTCTGTTTTCATCCACAACAGAATGAAAGTTTGTTCAAGAATAATACCTGTATAACCTCTCCCATCCCATCTTAACTCATTCCGTCAAGTACAAATACCTCAAAAAATATCCAAACCAGACAAAGGCTCCAATTTGAAAAATAAAGTTATTTTATTATCTGACAAAAGATGTGATGTTGATCCTTCAGACAGGTTCTGAAAATGCTTAACCCATGAGATCCAATGAATGACAATCTTGTCAAAAAGCACTCCATTAATCGCAGTGACCTGATTATGGAGGTGGGTTACATATTTTAGCATAACTAAGGTTTGCCAGTTTTGTATCATGAAGTTTAAAACAGATGGAGACATTAAATTAAATTAATGTAGTGTTACGCCGATGTCAAACATATCTTTACTGTACTAAGCTTTGAGTTAAAGTCTATGGCCAGGTGAAATATCTATGTTTTATTGCATGAAACTGTAGAGCCATGGAGGTAGTCCTTTGAGGCTATAGCAAAACAAAATAGGCTTAGAAATTGGAATGTATTATACATTTTGCACTAGAATATTAATGTTCAGTACACCGGCATCGGATTGATTCAATGCTGCTCACATCTAAAATCCGTGTGCACAGTTCATTATAAAGACGACACCATTTGGACAATATCCATAGCACTGTTTTCTGATCATTCTTGAGCAGCAACATGAGGTGGCTTTACAGTCAGCTGAATCAAACAGGTTTCAATAGCCAATAGACAACAGGTGCAGGAGTAGGCCATTCAGGCCTTCGAGCCAGCACCACCATTCAATGTGATCATGGCTGATCATCTACAATCAGTAACCCGTTCCTATCTTCTCCCCATATCCCCTGACTCCGCTATCTTTAAGAGCCCGATCTAGCTCTCTCTTGAAAGTATCCAGAGAACCGGCCTCCACCGCCCAGAGAATTCCACAGACACACAACTCTATGTGTGAAAAAGTGTTTCCTCATCTCCGTTCTAAATGGCTTACCCCTTATTCTTAAACTGTGGCCCCTAGTTCTGGACTCCCCCGACATCGGGAACATGTTTCCTGCCTCTAGCGTGTCCAAACTCTTAATAATCTTATATGTTTCAATAAGATCCCCTCTCATCCTTCTGAATTCCAGAGTATACAAGCCCAGTCGCTCCATTCTCTCAGCATATGACAGTCCCGCCATCCCGGGAAGTAACCTTGTGAACCTACGCTGCACTCCCTCAATAGTAAATATGTCCTTCCTCAAATTGATACCAAAACTGCACAGAATACTCCAGGTGTGGTCTCTCTAGGGCCCTGTACAACTACAGAAGGACCTCTTTGCTCCTATACTCAACATCTTGTTATGAAGGCCAACATGCCATCCGCTTTCTTCACTGTCTGCTGTACCTGCATGCTTACTTTCAATGATTGATGAACAAGGACCCCCAGATCCCGTGGTACGCCCCTTTTCCCAACTTGATACCATTTAGATAATAATCTGCCTTCCTGTTTTTGCTACCAAAGTGGATAACCTCACATTTATCCATATTAAACTGCATCTGCCATGCATCTGCCACTCACCCAACCTGTCCAAGTCACCCTGCATTCTCATAGCATCCTCCTATCGGTTCA
>JAXLNO010004474.1:0-135994 GCA_038087875.1 Malacoraja senta
TCACTCCAAGCTCGCTACTGTCGTCGGCTCTGCGGGGTCGCCCAGGTCCTATTTCGTCGACTACGCTGGGGCCATTTACCGACGGTCCCGCCAGCACCTTCGGCTCGTCAACGAGCCGCGTCCTCCTGCCGCCGATCCCTTTGCTCCCCCGCTGCCTGTTTCGCGTCCGGCCGTTGCTCTGCCCGTGATTCCTGACATGCCTCGCTCTGCTCCTCCTTCGCCCCTTCCGCTCCATCACACTCCGACTAGTCCTCGCTCGCCCGCCCGCGCTCTTCCTGGTCCCGGCCCCGCATCCCCTCCGGGTTCGGTGCCGCGGTCTTTTCCGTTTCCTCCCGTTTCTCCCTTTCAGGTTCGTCCTTCCCCGCCGGTGCCTCTTCCTCCTGCAGGAAGGGTGGATGGCGAGACGCGGACCCGGGCGGGACGTCTTGTCAAACCGCCTGACCGCTATGGCGATGTTGCTTAGCTATCCTAGCGCATGAGCCGTGGTCGCCATGTCACCATTGTATTTGCCTGTCGTTTCGGAGAGGAAGGATGTAGATGAGATATGCATGTGCCTTTAACATAGTGACCTCATACCTACTAACCACTCCCCATATCACAAGTATAACTACAACCTCCCCACCCACAGATCGCTCTCTAGTTCCTGTGACAGACCACGTACAGCTAGTGCAATGTATAATGATCCAGTATGAATAAAGATAGTAAAGTAACGATGCCTCGTTATCAATCCTTTACACCTACTAAAATCAATTGGATCACACTGATGCACCTGGCAAATTAGCTGTACTGAATAGGTGAACCACAATGTGTTATTTATATCTTTTCATACCTCAAGTTTCCCTCTCCCCTGACTCTCAGTCTGAAGGAGGGTCTCAACCCGAAACATCACCTACAGTATTCCTTTTCTCCAAAGATGCTGCCTAACCCAGTGAGTTACTCCAGGATTTTGAGTCAAAACCACAATTCTATTACCCTCACTCTCTCAACTCAGTTTTGGGCTCCATCAAAATGAAATTTGGAGCTTCAAGACAGCAATAAAAGTTAGTTGGACGAGTTTGTGAATATTTAATTTAGTTTCATATTCTTAATTATAAATGCAGACAAAGCATTCCATACTACAGCTTGAAGAAATAACAATATACGTTGTACACTGGCCCTATTCCTGAACTCTACCTCTGCTACGTTGATGACTGCATCGGTGCTACCTCCTGCACCCATGCAGAACTCACTGACTTCATCAACTTCAAGACTAATTTCCACCGTGCACTCAAATTCACTTGGACCATCTCCGACATCTCCCTACCGTTTCTAGATCTCACCATATCCATCACAGGAGACAGACTATTGACTGACATCTATTACAAACCCACTGACTCCCATAACTATCTTGACTACACTTCTTCCCACCCTGCGTCCTGCAAAGACTCTATCCCCTACTCCCAATTTCTCCGTTTACGCCGCTTCGGAAATGTCCTCATTCTTTAGCGAACGAGGGTTCCCCTCTTCCATTATAGATGAGGCTCTCACTAGGGTCTCCTCGATATCTCGCAGCTCCGCTCTTGCCCCCCCTCCCCCTATTCATAACAAGGACAGAGTCTCCCTTGTCCTCGCCTTCCACCCCATCAGCCGTCGCATAACGTATATAATCCTCCAACATTTTCACCACCTTCAACAGGATCCCACTACAGGCCACATTTTCCCATCTCCACCCTTCTGCTTTCCGCAGAGACCATTCCTTCTGCAACTCCCTGGTCAACTTGTCCTTTCCCATCCAAACCACCCCCTCCCCAGGTACTTGCCCCTGCAACCGCAGGAGATGCAACACCTGTCCCTTTACCTCCCCCCTCGACTCCATCCAAGGACCCCGACAGTCTTTTCAGGTGAGGCAGAGGTTCACTTGCACCTCCTCCAACCTCATCAACTGTATCTGCTGTTCCAGGTGTCAACTCCTGTATATTCGGGAAACCAAGCGCAGGCTCGGCGATCGTATCGCTGAACACCTCCGATCAGTCCGCCTTAACCTACCTGATCTCTCAGTTGCTCAGCACTTTAACTCCCTCTCCCATTCCCAATTTGACCATTCTGTCCTGGGCCTCCTCCATTGTCAGAGTGAGGCCCAGTGCAAATTGGAGGAACAGCACCTCATATTTCGCTTGGGTAGCTTACACCCCAGCGATATGAACATTGACTTCAAAAAGTCCTTGCTTTCCCTCTCTCCCAATCCCCTCCCCTTCCCAGTTCTCCCTCCAGTCTTACTGTCTCTGACTACATTCTATCTGTCCCGCCCTGACATCAGTGTGAAGAAGGGTCTCAACCCAAAACGTCACCCATTCCTTCTCTTGGTTCTTGGTTTCTTGGTCCTCCAAAATATTCCAAATGGAATTTAAACTGGAGGTGGTGGAGGGAGGATTTAAGCCAGAAATGGTTTTTGGGAAGAGCTACCTTAAATTTAGTTGCATCTGGTTGGGTAACTATAGTAGGGTGAAGATTATTCCATGCTTTAATTGTGCGGGGGAAGAACGAATTGCTGTACACATCTGTCTTGGTAGCTGGAATCACAAATTGGATCGAATGCCCTCGTCTGCTCCTAATTGGTTTGGTGTAGGTTTTGTAATCTATGTCGAGCTGACCATTTAACATTTTGTAAAAGCAGGTCAAACGATGAGCTTCACGTCTGTCTTGGAGAGGGTTCCACCCCAGTGAATTCAGAAGTTTGGTAATACTCGCTTCTCTCTCATAGGTGTTAGTAACAAATCGAGCTGCCTGTCTTTGGACACGTTCGATGGAAGATTTTTTAAAATTTGTGTATGGGTCCCATGCTTCAACTGCGTAGTCCAAATGAGGTCTAACGAGGGTGAAGTATAGCTTCTCCTTGACAGAAGTTGAACAATGATGAAAGTTGCGCTTCAGAAAATTTAGGACACCTGTTGCTTTCACCGTTGCATGATGAGTCTGACCATTCCAACGCAGATCATTCTGCAATTTGATGCCAAGATACTTGGTTTGTTTGGATTCTTCAAGGGTGGCACCAAGTATATTGTAAGGTGTTTCGCCTGGATTCCTCTTTCTGGTGACACGCATGGTTTCACATTTGGAGGGGTTGAACTGCATGCCCCATTGTTGTGACCACTCAACCATTGTATCGAGATCCTTTTGGAGAGCATCTTCATCATCAGCTGACTTAATTGGACGGTACAGCAAACAATCATCAACGAATAGTCTGGTCGTACTTGCGACTTTCATGGATGTCATTTATGTAAAGCAAAAACAGATGTGGGCCAAGTACTGTGCCCTGAGGTGTACCACTCAACACTGGACGCCAATTGGAGCTCTTTCTGTTCACACACACACGCTGAAGACGTTTTGTCAGGAAACTGGAAATCCATTGTTTCGTGTTGGAACGAATACCATAGAAGTCAAGCTTCCGAAGCAGTCTCTGGTGTGGTATGACATCAAATGCTTTAGAAAAGTCCAGCACTACTTAATCCGTGATGACGTTACCATCAAGGTGCTTGGCCAGATCATTTGTCGTCAGGATAAGCTGAGACTCACATGATCTATGCCTCCTAAATGCATGTTGGTTGTCAGCAAGAATGTTATGTTTGCTCACGTGTCGCATCAGATTACTATCAATTAAATGCTCCAGCAGTTTGCAGCAAGTACTTGTTAATGAAACTGGAAGATAATTCGCTGGGTTGGTGGTTGAACCCTTCTTAAAGAGAGGAGTGATGTTAGCCTTCCTCCAATCCAGCGGAACATCACCTGAGTCAAGCGATTGTTGGAAAATGAACTGCAAAACTGGAGCCAGTTCTTCGGCCGTGATCTTGAGGGCTTGATTCTGTATCTGATCTGGTCCAATTGCTTTTGTGGTATTGATGTTGAACAATAACTTCTTGACACCTTCTACCTCAATTTTAATAGCAGGCATATCAGCATATGGGCTGGGCGGTAGATCTGGAAATGATGAAGGCTCCATATCTTCCCGGATGAAAACGTGTTGAAATTGGTTTGCAAGAACTTCTGCTTTCGTCTGGTCCTCAGTGATCAGGCAATTGTTCACTTTAAGCATCTGGACACCAGTGTTGTCTGTCCGTCTGGATTTCACATATCTCCAAAAAGCCTTGGGTTGCTCTCCCCCAAGAATAGAAGAAACATGTTGTCTATGAGCACTCCTAATTGCACGATCGACTTGCTTTCGCACTCTAGTAAAATTGTCCCATTCCAGTTTTGTACCCCTTTTTTTGGCACGGATATAATACTTCTCTTTCTTACAGCAGAGACGTTTCAGTTTTGCCGAAAACCAAGGAGGACGCATACGGCCCTTAATGAGTTTTGAGGAACATGATTTGTAACAATATTATTTAAAGAGTTTCTCAGCCACACCCAGTTGTCTTTTACGGATCTTTTATCTGGTTGCAGGTTGAAGAAATCTTTTCCCAGTTTTTTTGCTAAGTCTTTAAATTCCTCACTGTTCACATTTCTCCAGAGGGACATTTTACGCGGTGGTTTTGAAGGAACTTTAAGCTTTGTGTGCAGTTTTGCTTGGATAATATAATGATCGCTAATTCCAGTACACGATGAAACTTCCGAAATTAAATATGCATGCCAAGTGAACAATAAATCTAAAGTATTTTCGGTGCCACTTGTCTCATCACGCCTGGTAGGGAAAGTGACTTTTTGGGACAGGTGATTTCCCAGAGTAAAGGGCCTGTCCCACTTGCATGCGATTGCGTGCGTTTGGCGCGACCAAACGGAAGCAGAGTTCACGCGAAGTTCGCGTTAAGTACGCGTTATGTTCGCGCATTACGTTATTTGCGTCATGCTTACCAATCAGCTGGGCAGGAGGAAGGCCGATTGAATTTGGGCGTCGGCCGGTGACGTCATCACACGCCACGCCGGGCGGTGACATCATCGCGCAATGCCACGTGCTAGGTGTACACCATCAAGACGCTGCGTATGCTGTCAAGACGCTGCGTACGACCGCAATGCGCCTGCGTGCCGACAGACCGTTTTTTCGGATTTCGGACACTGTCAGATTTTCAGAGCCCCCGCGCGATGTCGGGACCAGCCCCGCACTTCTAAGTGGGACCGGCCCCGCGCGACCCTACGGTGCCCGTACGCCTCAAGTGACCATGAGGTCGCGTAATTTGCGAGCGTAAGTGAGACAGGGCCTTCAGGTCAGCTAGGGCTTCCTGGAGAGCCCCTTTTGGTTCGCTTTGTATGCCGTCAGACCAATCTACACCTGGGACATTGAAATCGCCCCCTAGGATGATAAGTGGAGAACGTGACGAGACGTTAATTTTGGAGATGTTTGATCCAAGATCTAAAAGAGGCTCCGTTTTCATGTCAGGTGGTCGGTAAAAGCTTCCGATCTGTAACGACTGACCCTCGAGTGTAGCTTGACACCAGATTTGCTCAGAGTCGCTGTCTAAGTCAGTTCTTTCAAAACAAGGAATGGTATTGTTAACTCCGATGAAGACACTGCCTCCATGCGAGTTTCTGTCCTTTCTAAAAATTTGGAGGTGAGGAGGGAAAATCTCAGCAGATTTGATTGATGGGTCCAGCCAAGATTCAGACCCGATAAGGATATCAGGGTTTTCAGTTTAAATAAATGAATTGATCACAGCACATTTTCCTTTTTATACTGCGGCAATTTATTACATCTCTCCAGAGATGCTACCTATCCTGCTGAGTTTCTCCAGCATTTTGTGTCTACCTTCAACTATGTGGATAATGGGTTAAGAATTTAAATTATTTGGGTGCAATTGGGACATTATTGCAAAATGGTGGTACTTTTGAATACTGAACATCTATCTGTTCCCTCTGCAGAGAATATACTCCAATCCACCATCACACCCAAGTGCTGCAATGCGTGACAATTTAATGGAAAGTGATTGTATATATTGTATTTTGGCTGTACAAAATGCTCTTGAAAAGATTAAGATGGTCTGCAAGGATGGCAAATTAAACCAAACAAAAACTTTTGCCAGATGGAAGAATTGCTTATGTTCAACTTATGGAAACTTGTCAAAGATCAACTTCACCTACAGAAACTCAAATCCTCTCGTGACATTAATCTTGTGAAATTATGTGACGGCCTTTATAGGTTGACTTTTCAAATGTTGTTACATTTTCACCTCACAAAATTTGTCTTAAGATAATTAAATTATTTCCAAAGACATTATCACCCAAGGAGATTTTATAAGTACATTAAGACAAAATGAAAGACGGAGAGAATAGGACACCATAGAATTTAAAGTGGTCATCTATGTGTGGAGCCGCTGGAGATGAGTGAAGTCTTTAATTGATTTGATTTATGTCTTGTCATTTCAACCTCAAAGAGGCTCAAACCAAACTCCGTTTCCACAGCCATACAAACAAAACAATTCCTACACGACACACAAACAATTCAATTTACAGAAAAACATCCATCACAGTGAATCTCCTCCTCACTGTGATGGAAGGCAAAGTCATTTCTCTCCCCTGCACCATTTTTCTCCCGATGTTGAAGCCCCAGGCGGGCAATGTTAAGTCCCACGGCCGTTGAGGCCGCGCCGGGCGGTATACAGCTTCGCTCCGGGCCCAAAAGTCACAAAGTTGGAGCCCCGGCGGGCGCTGGAATGTCCCGCGGCTTTAACATTAAAGCCGCGCCGGGCGATTTACGGCCCCGCTCCGGGTCGTTCCAACCCCGCGACTCAAGCTGGAGAAGTTGCGTTGCGGGAGCTCCGGAAAGCGGTCTCTCACCCGGACCCGCGAGCTCCCGATATCATAGTCTGCAGCTGGAGCTCCGGAGTCGGGCCGCAGCAGCGAGTCACCACCGCTCCCCGCGCTCCGAGGACGGCCAGCCCCACGATGGTAAGTCCGCAGCTCCACAGGCTCTGCGACTGGAGCCCCCAGGTCGTCCCGGTCGGAGGCCGCTCCACGGAGCTAGGCCCCAACAACAACGGAGACCCGACAGGGAAAAGGTCGGGTCTCCCGTGCAGGGAAGAGATTTTTAAAGTTTCCCCCTCCCCCCACCCCCCACATATACACAATTAAAACAGTATAAAAAAACACAAACAACTACATTTAACTAGACAAAAATAAAAAAAAGACAGACGGGCTGTAGGGGCCGCTGCAGTAATCCGCGCCGCCGCACTCCGAGTGAATACTTCCCATCAGTTTTTACCCTGGAGAAAGACATGAAGACAAGGGTATTTAGGAAAATTAATGGCCATGTTTTGAGGATAGTCCGTATTACAGTCGAGGAAGTCCTGGATGTCCTAAAAGCTATGAAAGTAGATAAATGTGTAGGGCCTTCATAATGACAATGTCTTGAGGATAATGCATATTACAGTTGAGGCGATGGATTTGCTAAAACATATAAAAGTAGATAAATCTCCAAGGCCTTATCAGGTATATACAAAATCATAGGTACACAAAAATGCTGGAGAAACTCAGCGGGTGCAGCAGCATCTATGGAGCGAAGGAAATAGGTAACGTTTTGGGCCGAAACCCTTCTTCAGACTGATAGGGGGTGGGGAGAAGAAAGGAAAAAAGGAAAAGGCGGAGGAGGAGCCCGAGGGCTGGGGGAGGGGAGGAGACAACCAGATGGCTGATGAAGGGGAGGGGACAGCCAGGGCTAGCAGAATTGGGAGAATTCAACGTTCAGGCCACCAGGATGTAGACTGCCCAAGCGGAATATGAGGTGCATTTCCTCCAATTTACGGTGTTGTGTACGGTATACAAAATCATTGTGGGACGCTGAGGAAATCTTGGGAGCCCTGACTGATATATGAATCATCGTGAGACACAGGTGAGGTGCCAGAAGACTAGAGGCTAGCTAATGGTGTGCCTTTACTTAACAAGGGCTGCAAAAAAAACCTGGGAGCTATAAACCTAACATCTGTGGTAGACAAGTTGCTGGAGATGATTCTGAAGGATAGGGTAATTAGGAATAGTCAGCATGGGTTTATGCATGATTGATCATGTCTTATGAATTTGATGCAAGTTGTTTGAGGAAGTAACAAGAAGGTTAATGAGGGCAGAGTCATAGACATAATCTATCTATATAGTCAGCAAGGCCCTTAATAAGGTTTGCATGATAGGTTGCTCTGGAAGGTTAGATCACATGGAATCCAGAAAACATTGGCTAACTGGATACAGCAGTGGCTTCATAGAGGTATGCAGTGTGGAAACGGGCCTTTCGGCCCAACATGCCCACGCCGACCAAACAGGTCTACACTAGTTCCACCTGCTTACTTTTGGCCCATATGCCCCTAAACCTATCCTATCCATGTACATGTTGAAATGTTTCTTGAACGTTGTGATAGTACCTGCCTCAACTACCTCCTCTGGCAGCTTTTTCCATTTACCTACCACCTTTCATGGAAGAAAGTTGCCCCACAGGTTCTTATTAAATCTTTCCCCTCCTCACCTTATACCTATCTCCTCTGGTTCTCGATTCCCTTACCCTATGTAAAATACTCTGTGCATTTACTCTATTTATTCCTATCATGATTTTACACAATTCCTCTCGTGATTTTATACGGCAGGAAGTAGAGGATGGAGGTGGTGGTGGCAGATTGTTTATTGGACTAGGCCCATGTCTAGTAGCCTGCTGCACCAGTGGCTCCATTGATGTTTGTAATCTGTATCAATAATTTGGATGAGAATATACGAGGCATGATTAGTAAATTTGCAGATTACATCAAAATGGGTGGCATTGTAGATAGTGTAAACGATTATCAAGATTTACAGCAGGATCTTGATCAGCTGGGCAAATGGGCCAAGGAATGGCAAATATTGTTTAATTCAGATAAGTGTGAACTTTTGCATTTTGGGAAAATTAACCTGGACAGCACCTTTACAGTGAATGGTAAGATTCTGGGAGTTGTAGAGCAGAAAGATCTAGGACTACATCATTTTATGAAAGTGGTATTACATGTAGATAGGTGGTGAAGACAGGTTTTATAATGCTGGCCATCAGTCAGGGAATTGAGTATAGAATTTGGAACATTATGTTAGTTATACAAGACGTTGGTGACAACACTCTTGCGTATTGTGTTCAGTTCTGTCATAGGAAAGATGTTATTTAGTTGCAAAGAGTCTAGAGAAAAATTATGAAGATGTTGCCAGGACTCAAGGGGCTGAGCTATAGCAGAGGTTCGGCAGGCTCGGATTTTATGGCTTAAAGTGCTGGAGATTGACGGGTGATCTTATAAAGAAGTATAAAATCATGAGGGGGCACAGATAGGGTGAATGTAGTCTTTTTCCCCAAGGTAGGGGAATCAAGAACTAGAGGGCATTGGTTTAAGATGAGAAGAGAAAGATTTAATAGGAACCTGAGGGGCAATTTTTCCACAAAGAGGGATTGGGCATATGGAACGAGCTGACAAAATATTTGAGGCAGGTACAATAACAACATATAAAAGTCATTTAGACAAGTACATGGATTGGAAAAGTTGAGAGGGGTACTGGTCAAATTCAGGCAAATGAAACAAGCTTAGATGGGCTCTCTTGGTCAGCAAGAACGAATCAACGGGCCTGTTTCCATGTTGTATGTCTCTATGACTATAAATTTCAAAACTTAAATTTAATAAAATATGCTGGAAACATCTACCTAAATATTATTGCAAAATGCCGCACCACACCAAAAATCTGAAATAAAAACCAAATATTGCCAAAAAAGTTTGTTTAGACCACATTTGTTGAGAGGGAAACAAAGATGACATTGCAGGCATTCATCAAAATGCAAACTTAGTGTATGAATCTTTATCTACCTGGCTGGTGTGGGAAGCTTTTAATATCCCCTGTATTGCCAACCAAAAAAACACCTATAAGGAAAGAGGCACTAAGAATGCATCGAATAACGCACATTAATATCGGTGCACTTTAGTCACTGTTTGTCAGCGTCTTACCTCGCTGAAATACGCTTGCCCCTACGTCATCACTCCCACGGGCAAATTTCACATTATGCTAGTTTTATGGCAAAAGTGGAAGTTTATGCATTCATCTCTTCTGATAGCACCAATATTGCCACTGTTAAAGGTATACCCTCCACCCTCGTGATTAGTACAGGTGTCAGGGGTTATGGGGAGAAGGCAAGAGAATGGGGTTAGGAGGGAGAGATAGATCAGCCATGATTGAATGGCGGAGATTTGATGGGTCGAATGGCCTAATTCTACTCCTATTCCTTATGACCTGTTTATTGGCTGGATAGGTAATATCCTTTATAATTAGGATATGTGGCAATGAAAATTTTCATACTGCAAGTTCTACAACTCCACATTTTATGAACACAAACTACTTATAATTTACATTATGAATGTTAGTAAATAGTGTGCAAAATCTCAATAGACTACATTGATCATAACTTGATGATTCAAATTAAATTAGAACTTTTTAAATAAGATTTGTATGCGGTTTTGGTTCAGCAAAGTTTACAATATAATCCCGTTTTGTTGACATTAATCTGATCAATTTTACATGAGAATAGACAGTCATGTTTTATTTGTCTAGAATCCAATATTTGCCAAATATATTTTCCTTCGTAAACCACCACCAATTCTACATCCTTATTGCATATCCCAATAACTGGGCTAGCCAAATAGTTTTCTGCCCGCCTGACAGAGACAACTGCTAATAGCCAGCAATGCAGTTCAGGCACAGCAGCACAGCATTTGCCTCACAGCATTATTGATCTGGGTTTGTTCCTGAGTTCTGATGGTCTCTGTGTGGAGCTTGCACCTTCTCCAAGTGATTGTTTGGGCTTCCCCCAAGTGCCCTGGTTTCCTCCCATGTCCCCAAAACATGTGGCAGGTTAACTGGTCACAAAAAAACACTCCTAGTTTACAGAAGAGTAGAAGAATGTGGGGCAGGGAGTTGTGAATGAAAGAATACAAAAGGATGGAAGTAAATTGGGAAAAAACAAACTGTTGGAGGAACTCAGCAGGTTCAGGCAGCAGCTGTGGGGAGGGGAAGGAATTGTTGATATTTCCAGTCATGACCCTGTATGAGGACTAAGAGTAGACACGGAGGCTAACAATATAAAGAGGAGTGGGGGAGGAGCGATACAGAGTCCAGTAGATGATAGAACAGGGGAAGAAAGAATCATTGATGAATGGAGCCAGGTGGAGAAGAGTGTTGGGAGACAAAAGCAGATAGATGGTAAGTGGAAGTATAAATGGGTGCTTGATGGTGGCTGTGACTTTTTCATATCCATCATTGTCTTACCAATTAACAGGCACCTCAAACTGCAGTTGTTCCTGTGCATCTGCCAATCTTCCCTACCCATCCCAAATCCTGACCAAACCATTATTTTCCAGCATCTCACTTAGCCAGAGGACTCCTGACATTGTCTTTCCATTAATGTAGCCACACCCCAAATCCCAATGATTATCTGACTAATCAATTCCTGTTTCCCTACCTGAACACCGCCCTCTACACAAACAATTTTCTACCCCTGCATTCAAGATTTATCTTCTTGTAAACTAAATAGCCACCAGAATGCTGCTGCTATGGAGATGATGCAAATCACATTGGATCTTCTGATTATCCCACCAATTTCATATAATGAAAAATGCAAGAAATACTCAGGTCAGGGAATATCTATGTAGAGACAAGCAGTTAGCATCAACTCTGGAAACATTAATTCTATGTCAAGAGTCAAGAGTGTTTTCTTGACTCTCTCTAAGTATGTTATTTGACCTGCTGAGTATTTACAGTACCTGCAGCTTCTTGGTTTTTGATTACCATACACATTTCTCAGATCGAAATGTTTGGTAAACTATCTTAACAACATAACATCATGGCTGAGTTTCTTCTATTTGCTGCTTCTATGTTTGAGATTGTAGCTAAAACACAGCCACTGGATGGCAGTACAGTCTACCCTTGTTATTATGGACCCATTTATAACATATTTAGGTTATATGGTGGATGGAACATCCCCACGGTAAACAGACACCGCTGTTTGTTTAAGAACACAGGCTGCTGGTTACACTGCAGGAGGTCTTAGAAATTGATAACCAATTACTTCGATCGACACCAGTGTAATGATACTCTATTAAACAATGTAACAAACAGCCATCAGAATTTTTAGCTTGCAGTAACAAAAATATATTTTTAGCTGTTAAAAAGAACTTTGTACTTGAAAACAACTCATTGTTTCACAGAGTGACCACTAGGTGGTTGGAGCGAATCCCTTACTCGGTTATAGTGGACAATCGGCAATAGCGGACACCATTCTTGCCCCCCCCCCCCCCCACCAGTCCATTATAACGAGGGTTATCTGTATACAACTTTTATGCATCAATTGCAGCACCTACATTACAAAATACTGTTGTCGTCAGGAAGTTTATATTGTTTGAGAAAATGAATGATTATAGAACAGTGCAATAAAATAAATAAATTAATTAAAACAGCAAAGATCCAATAGTTCAAAAAAAGAAACTGAAAGGACTTTATAAATTATTTTTATTCTCAATTTGTATTTCATTTCAAAATGTTTTAGAGCTAAACCATGTAAGTCTATTAATCACTCTTGTACAATGGGTAATCCATTCTCCTCCCAGCTATTGACCAAGACTGAACCACATTGTTAACTACCTTGATGTTGAACTTGATTTCAAGCCGAGTCTCAACCCCATATTCTCAAGGTCATTACTTAAACCACCTACTTCTGTAGCACCTACCATAATTCCTGTCTCAGTTTATTTGCTGCTGAAGCATTCTCCATATTTTTCCAGTTTGTTATCTCAATTCAATTGCTCCAATACCTTCCAAGCCAACCTCAACTTCCACCCTCCATAAACATGAGCTCCAAATTCTTCCACCTGCATCCTAATTTCTCTGCACCCTCAAGCTTGTTGACATAACATCTAGACCAGCAATGCTGTGATTTAACAATTATCATTCTCCATGGCATTATCCTTCTGTCGTCATAACTTCCTCCAACTTTAAAACAATCAACTGCATTCATCCATTTCTGGCCTTGTGTATCCTTGATTTTCACTAATGCTACTGGTGGGCAAATCAAAACACTGACACCACAAAATAACAAGATAGCAGTAAACTAACAATATTCCAAAAACTGATACAAATTCCCAACAAAATACAGTTAGAGTAAATAGTTACTGGATACCACAGATAAATGACAAATTGATCTTTTTCCATTTTTTTTTATCAGAAGAGTTGATCTCAAAGCATGAGAAAAATCAAGGTGCTAAACAATGTATGTATTGAAACAGGCTGTGGAATAGAAGGCACCTATTAGATGTCTATCAAAGAAGACACATCATCAATGAACTACATCCTACAAATCTAATTTTGATAATTATTTGTTTTATTCCCCAGCTAAACATGTGAAAATGAGCCAATTTTCCCTTTCCTTTTATCATTCAATTTTTCTTTAGCAATGAAGGGAAAAAATATTAACTTTGAGGAACAGAAGAAACACAGGCTCCATAATACAAAATTATTAAATTCTGCTCTAATTGTGTTATCAAACAACAGAAAGTAGTTTCCTGGTTGCAGACATTGGCAGTAACACCCGCTGACAAAAAATGCACTCCGCATAACAAGTTAGACTTGATTTTTAATGATTAGTAATATAACGGCTCTGTTTTCAGTTTTTACTTCAGAAAATCACATTCAAGTGAAAATCAAGAGAAAATAGTTTAAGGAAAGGCAATGATCCCTCAAAGTACTGCATGTCTATTTGCACTTTTTAAAATTAGGTATACTTTAAAATATTTTTCCAATTTTATTTAAAAGTATAAAATTGGAAAAAATGTGACAACAAATTATCTGCTTTAATCATTTAAAATAACTAATAAAAAATGAGGGAATCCAGGATATTTGCTCTGAATATCAAATTAGTACTCTGTGCTAAACGGACATGACAAAGGAGAATACAAATTAAACATGGGACCAGGGACAAGATGGGCATCACAGAGCAATCAAATTCATGTGGAAGCTGACCAAGCTGGCAGCAGATGGGTGCAAGTAGATAATCATTGTTATGCTTCACGTCTGCTGTGACTTATCTTCTGATGGATAGTGGACAGAATATGAAGGTAATGTATTCCAAATTATATTAATTAAATCTTGATGTCCAACCCAAATAAGCACAAGAAACAAAAATCTAGAATTTCAGAATACAGCACAAGTTGGGAAGATTTTCATATTTTTGATGATAAAAGGCCAGTAGAGTGTAGAAACTGAAATCAGAGAACCATAAAAGTAACATAGCTACACACATCATTAAAAACTTGTAAGTGGGAAGATAATTATTAACCTCCCATAACAACAGTGTCATAGCTTGGACTATGTGAATTTATGTATTAGAACACTCAAAGGGATCTTCTTGTAATCATTCCTGATCATTTATCCTTTGGTCACCAATGACCTCAACAGAGAAGATTAAAGGACATAAAACAAAACAGTGGTATCCCTTCTGTGCAATGGATTTATAAAGTACAGAATTATAAAATTGTAACATTGTATAGTTTGCAATGTAAATACAAAAATCTATTGCAATTTTACACCTTTGTGAAATGTACAATAAACTATGGATCAATTAATGCCACAGGCATAACATTTAAATGTTCCACCTTTGTACCTTTTTCTCAGTGTACATCGCTGAGTGGGTAGTGTAACTTTCCTTGCAATGTAGTTTGAATCACATTAGAAAATTCCAGATACTTTTCAACACCCTTTAGAAAGTATTTGATTAAATTGTAATAGTGTGCTTAAGTTTTAAAATATTAATTTTATTTACTATTAAGGCCAGAACTATTTTAAGACTGCATAGAATTATAAACCTACAAAAACATATGAACATTATATACAGAAAATCACCCAATCCATTAAACAAACCAGAAATGTACCATAAATTTCTCTATTATAAAATGTCAAAGTAACGTACATTTGAGTTGCTTGGTATATGTGAATAAACTATTTTGTGAAGTATTCAACATACAGCCACACTGAAATAGGACAACTATCTAAAATATTTGTTCTCAATTGCACTTAAGAGTCCTATTTAACATATTGTTTCTACTGATGTGGCCTGTGTACCGGTTCTTCTTTGTTGATCTTTCTCTTTCTTTTGAATCTTCTCTCTTTGTTTCTCTATTTTTTCATGCGTTTTCTTAATTTCCTTAAGCTTTTTCTTAATGGTGGCACGTTCACTTTGACTGGTAACGCCTAAAGCCTACAAAATTAAAGCATAACAAAATGTAGAGAACTGTAACTGGATTTTAACCCATTTCTATTGCATGATCTGTACATCATAATACAAACTGTATGCTGTGAATTTACATTAAGTTAACAACCAGAAGAATGATAATTAATTTGACACTCAAGAGTGGAAAAACACAGCTGATTTGTAATGAATCTGGTAAATTAAAGGTCTTTCAAGGGGATGAACCAGTTGGTGCAATCAAATTATGCAACATATTCTGAAAAGGTAAAAGGCCATATTACTGGAAGAATAAAATAAAAACTGATTATTTAAGTCCTGAACACTGAAAGATGAAGTACATTCCTTAAGCATTTGTTGAAAATGAATATTTGAGGACATGCAGGTCAGAATGGGAGTGAAAAAGAGAATTAAAATGAAAGACAGCCGAAATCTTGAGGTCATGATTGTAGACTGACTAGAGATGTTTCATGAAATAGTGACCCAGTCTGTGTTTGGTATCCCAAATGGGGAGATCACATATGAGCGCCATTATGAGGGATTGTGCCCCTGGTCATAGTGCAGGGCAATAGTCAGTGCTTTTTTTGTAATGGTACGCACCGGTACTGTGTATTGGCACTTCTAAAAAGTTAAACATTATTTTGTTTTCCGGCCACATGACATATATGACAGACTTATGCTTACTAGCATCTTTTTGTCTACAAAAAGCATTTAGTCTAGTTTAGTTTAGATATACATTATGGAAACAGGCCCTTCGGCCCACCGAGTCCTGACTGACCAGTGATCCCCACACATTAACCCTACCCTACACTAGGGATAATTTTTACATTTATAGCAAGCCAATTAACCTACAAATCTATACGTCTTTGGAGTGCGGGAAGTTCCCAGAGAAAACCCATGCAGGTCATGGCGAGAAGGTACAAACTCCATACAAACACCCGTAGCCAGGATCAAACCCAGGTCTCTGGCATTGTCAGGCAGCAACTCTACAGCTGCGCCACCGTGATGCCCATCGGACTTATCAGACATCTGCTGTTATCAGGATCAGCATGAAAAGGCCATTCAGCCCATCAAATCCATGCATATTAATCCCATCTTAAAGCATTGGTTTCATAGTCTTCAATGCCAAGGCAATTCCTAAGTGCTCATCTATACAGCTGTCAGCAACTCTGCCATTAAACAGGAAAGTGAGGTCCCGACACAAATCGTTTCCCAGCATAAATCAATGAAGGGCCAACATTTTTGGTTGCTGTTGCAAGAATGGAAGGATTGAATTTCATAACCCACTGGGCCACGCAATCACACTCTTATATAATATTTTAAATGGAGATTATAGAAGAACATGCCATACGTACCTTTAGTCTGCTGTTATCTAGTTGCATTAATTGTTCTCCGTCAATGTTTTTGGAAAGAAATTCTGCAGCATATTGCTCTAAATTAATTTCTGTCAGCCAGTGACAGACTTGTTGGGTTGTCCATTCAGGAACTGTGCGAATTTGACATTGACTTTTCCCTGTTGTTTGCGTATCAAATATCTATTTGGACAAGGCAATAAAATCATGGGTGATGTATATATTTTTTACATCCTGTACATAAGACTGACATAAGGAGGTGAAAATCTAAAAACATGCACATTCTGTTCAGTAACAAAATGCCCAAGTACTTTAATACTAATCAATCAGACACACACATCCTAAACAAAATGCAACTATGTAGTGCTTTTCCTTGTCTCATGCAAGCATAACTCAAAAGAAACAAACTTCTTTACTCGTTTAACAATTTGAGACGCCTTTTTAACATAATGTACTCACACAGAACGATAAAAGAAGACATCAATTATTTCATTAGATGCAGAAAAAGCATTTGATCAAGTAGAATGGAAATATCTTTATACAGTATTGCAAAAATTTCAGTTGGGAGAACATTTTATCTCATGGATAAAACTGTTATATGATAAGCCGGCTGCCAGAATACTGACTAACCATATACTCTCACCTAAATTTCAGTTATCCAGGGGCAATAGACAGGGATGTGCATTATCACCCATTATTTGCCCTTGCTACTGGACCTCTAGCGGAAAGTATAAGAGTACATCCGAACATTCACAGCTATAATACTAAATACTCCAATAATAAAATATCATTATATGCAGATGATGTATTATTATATATCACCAATTCCCAAGTCAGCATTCCAAGTATATTAAATCTTATAGAGGAATTCAGTTCCTTTTCAAGATATAGAATAAACTGGAACAAAAGTGAAATTATGTCAATAAAACCTCAAGAGCCGACACACCTTCTAAAATTCCCTTTCAGAATTGCTACAGAAAAATTCAAATATCTGGGTGTTCGGGTAACCAGAAAATATACCTCTATTCAACGCAAACTTCCCTCCTTTAGTTACAAAATTAAATGCCCTTATTCAATTTTGGAAAACACTTCCGATGTCTCTAATAGGCAGAATAAATGCTATAAAGATGATCTCCCTTCCACAAATCCTGTACTTATTCCAATCAATACCGATATATCTTCCTAATTTTTTTTCCAAAAAACGATTCTCTGATTACAAACCTTATTTGGGATTATAAAACACATAGAATTCATAAACGGCATCTATGTAAACCCAAAGAAACTGGTGGATTGGCTCTCCCTAACTTCTTATACTATTATTGGGCAACGAATATTAAAAATGTAATTTTTGGCTGGACAATATAGGCCAACAGGTAAATTGGTTAATAATGGAGAGAGAGGATTGTTCGCCTTTTAATATAGGCGCGATTCTTCTCTCTCCAATAAATTTGAAGAACACACTATGAGAAAAATCCGATTATCCACAGTACTTTACGAATCTGGAGACAAGTGAAATCGACTTTAAACTGAGAAATTTATCTCTTCTTTCACCAATTGCCAATAATCTTTTGTTCAAGCCATCTATTTTAGACAAAACGTTCACATATTGGGAAAGATTAGGAATCAAAAAACTCGGAGATCTTTATGAGATGGGAACTTCTCTCATTTCAAGAATTACAGTCGAAATATCACCTGAAAGGTAATCAATATTTCAGATACCTTCAAATTCGAGACTATCTGAAAACATATACCCAAGGCTACCAATCTTTGTTGCCAGACATACTAGACGAATGTATGAATAGAAATTAGGAGTCAAACAAGTTAATATCATATCTGTATAACACCCTTTTAAATATAGAAATCCCATCGTCAGAAGTAATTAGAAGAGCCTGGGAAGATGAACTTGGCCTAAAAATTCTAAAAGACAGATGGGAAGAAAACCTATATATACACAATTGTTCGATTAACGTTAGGCATTCGTTAATTCAATTTAAAATACTGCACAGACTCTACTATTCAAAGTCTAAACTGAATAAGATCTTTCCAAATGTATCTCCTATTTGTGATAAATGTCTCCTTCAGGAAGCAACTATAACACATTCCTTCGTCTCTTGCATAAAGTTACATAATCTTTGAAATTTTTTCAAAAACACTAAAAACAAAATTGGACCCCGACACGGAATTGATTATTCTAGGTATGTCAGAAGCCTGCTCTGAGCTATCATTATTTCAAAGACGTTTCCTTAATTATGGCCTGATAACGACAAAAAAACTAATACTCAAATTTTGGAAACATACATCTGTCCCTACTCTTAAAATGTGGATTACAAATATGTCTGAGACGCTACATCTTGAAAATATTAGACTTGTCTTAGCAGAAAAAACAGATCATGGACACCATTCGAAGACATGGACACCATTTATTGATTTATTACAAGGATAGTATGGTACAACACAATTTGGGAGTTAAATCTAATTATGAGTTGGGTGATGGGTGGGGAGGGATGCGAGGCAGGTATATCATCACTTTTTTCTATCTTTTTTTTTGTCTTTTTATTTCTCTATTCCTTTCTTCTTTCTTTTATTTACTCTTTGGCTACACCACTTTGGTAGTCTAGGGGTCCTATCTTTGCACATTTCACTTTTTCTCTTTCTTGCTTTTTCTCCTTTCTTTTCTTCTAACTATAGCTAAAAGTCAAAATTGAAGCTGTACAATAACTGTATTATGTCATATGCCGCTGGTTATATTTTTGCACACTTGCTTCTAATACATTTTTTTTTTTAATGAAAAAAAAAAGTAAATACTTGGATGCAACGTTCATGATCATATCAACAGGGAAATTGAACAGCTAACATAGAATGATAAACAAAGTGCTAGAGGTATTCTGTTCGTCAGGCAGCATCTGTTTAAGTAATGGACAGACGATGTTTTGAGTCGGAACCCTTTTTTTATGACTGTGCTTCCACATATACCTGCATCTGCAGTTTCTTGTTTCTCCATAATATTGTTCAGAGTTTGTTTTTGCTAAATATTGCAGTTTTTGTAGTAAGATTCATGCAAAAAATTATCAAACACTACCACTGCATTCTGGTTTACTGGAATAGATCATTCTAGTTGTAAATATACATTCTAATTGATTTAACCCCCCCCCCCCCCATTTAATAAAGCAACCATTAATATATTCAGCAAACCATCAATGAATATTCAGGAGAGTTTATTTATAATAGTTATTTATTATTCCTCTTCAAATTTGAAAATCATTATATTTCAAACATATATTTAATCTTTGAATACTGCGGTTCACTATTTATGTGGATAAATCTATCACAATACCTATGATCTTGCTTAATTTGATAAAGCAACGAAGCATAAATCAACAAACTCGGACACAACAGTAAGCAGTAATTACAAAAAACTATCATGCTTTTCAGAACCTTAAATATTTTTTTCATTGTTGGAGTGGAACTAATTGTAAAATACACCAACCATCTTTTTAACATTATTTAACTGCTAACCTGTAATAGATGACTCTCTCGTGTCTCTACTTTCATTGCATGAAAGGGACAAGCACCATTTTTTTCGAACTTACTATATTTTTTGGCTTTTCTTTATCCTGTTCACAAGAAACATCATGTGAACTTGAAGGCGATGGAAGACTGTTGTCAGAAGTGGCAGCCTCTTTACGACCATCCCCAAACCAAGAAAAAGGCATGCAAGTTGGTATAGATGAAACTGAATCTGCAGCTGAAAGGTTACCACCTGACCTATCAAGCAATTCTTTTGATCCCCTGACAAACACAAAAACAATGTTTAGAAATCATATGTAGCAATATAACTATTTAACTTTATAATGCAAGGTGCATGCAAATTATACCATTACAAAATTTACAAGTATTTAAACACCAACTGCGTCATGAACTCTGATCTGAAAAGATTAACTGGCATAATCTATAGCAACATACCTGCTATCAAGTGAAGTTCTACGATCTTCTTTATCTACTTTCTTGCCTTTTCCGCCAGATTTTCTTAATCCACTTTTTAGTAAAGTAAACAAAGAGTTGGGTAGCCAAGAAGGAAACAAAAACATGAAAAGAAAACAATGTACCAATTCCTAAGAACTGCTAATCAATACCGTATTTCCCAGTGTCAAAGACCACCTTTTTGAGTTGCTAAATTTTGAAAAAAGGCTGGCAGGACAGGATCATGGGTTTGGTTTAATCAGTAGAAAGGAAAATATGAAACTCCTTCAAGGAGGCAATGAGGGAGCCGCCATCTTCGCCTGTCCCACAATGCACTGTGCGGTTCAGGTCTGAGGGACGGGGACTTCCTGGCTCAGGGAGATCACATAACGGGGAGAGAGAAAGAGAGCGAGCCCGGGACGGAGCAGCCAGCCTTCCGCCCAGTAGCTACCTGCCAACCACCACCTCCACTGGTTGCGCCTGTGCCGAAGGACACCGTGGCTGGCTGGCGGGCGGGCAGAAGATGGCACTTCCCTCCCGGGCCACAATGCGGTGGCTCCGCGCCCGGAGCGCTGCGGCAGCGGTGAGTGAGTGAGTTGCTGGCATGATCCCCGACCCCCTCCTTCTCAATGCTCTTGCCCTCCCGCAACCTTTCCCCTGGCGGCCCAGCCAAGTTTACTACTTTGTGCAGCCCAGGCTATGCTGACCTGGGCCATACTCCCCACACGCTGTGGAAAGGAACTCTTCCCCCCCACCCAGCGGCGCTGTCCTTTTATAGCCGCTTCCCACAGTTCCAGGGTCGAAGGCGTGGCAGGTTCCGTGGAGCAGTCGCTACGAGTGGCATTGCTCGGCCTAACCTTCGGCCTCCAAGACGCAGGTAAATTTTCGGACCTTATGTTAGAGTAAAAAATAGCGTCTTGGACGACGGGAAATACGGGTAGATATTTTGTCCATAAACAATTAAAATTAATTTTTGAATTATTATTGCCTGGATTTCTTTAGTTTGTAGAACCTGAAATTATATTCTAATGAAAATACACTTTCACATTACCGTATGTTTCGTTTGGACAGGAGAAAAGAAGAATAACTGTTTTTGCCATCAAGAAGAAAGAAAAATCAGATTTAGTTTTATGACACAGATGGGCAGAATAGTGATTCTCAATTCTAATGAAGCTAGGGACAAGAACCTTCTCAATCACTATTGGACAATTATCCTCCCCTTCGGCAGCTCCTCAGGATTGAGTTTGTGGGCTTTTAGGTAGCTGATGAGGCCATCGAAGAACCACAAATTTTTAAGCAGAAGAGGCAGGCAATGGCTGATTGGGTGGTAATTTGAGATGTGGTGCACTTCTGTATGCATAGCTTCAGGGTTCTCAGTATCATTCCATATTGTTCTCCACGTCTTTTGAGTAGACATGGATCAGAACTTCCAAAGTATCAGTTGGGGCTTGCATTTCTTCACAGAGGCATTGTGAACATCCTGAAATCTTTTTATTGTCCATCCAGTAATCTTCTGCCATGGCAGAGCTCCAATTAGAGTGTTTTGGCAGCCTTGTATCAGGCATTTGGGCACGAGAGGCGTATATTTCAATAAGATTATCCTTCTCAGCTCAAAAGAGTACATCAAATTTCTTTGGCCACTCATGATTAGATGAAAGAATTTGCATTTTGCCACATTATGGAGATGATGAGTGAAAGTTAAGCTCAACCAGGTCAATGTGAATGACTTTGACTCAGCTTGATCTGGGATTGGTAAAAACCCGATAATGCAGCACCCGTGGCACTATAATGGTATCCAACTGGCAGATTTACGGACTATTAGATATTACTCTTATTTAAACTCTAACATAGCTTTAATTCTTATTTATTAAGATGCCACATAGAAGCATAATAAATGTTCAAGTAAACCAATTAAGTTTAAGTGAACTATCGGGGAAAAAAGTACTGAGTGAGTTTAAAGTAGCATGAGAATGGGGCTCTGGTGATTTTAAAAGGAGCATGAGAAATGGGACCCATTAAGTTTTAAAGGAGTACAACAAATGAGACTGTGGGAGCAAGAGAAATGGAATCCAGACTTCAAAAGGAGTGCAGGAAATGAGGCTCAGTGCATTTAATGGGAGAGTGGAAAACACGGTCATGGTGAATTTAAAGTGAACACAGGTAACAAAATTAGGTGAGTGAGATGCCAAACTATTGGTATTTTTAAACAGGATAGTGGATTATCCAGATTTTACTATAATGTTATGTGAATTCTGAATTTATTTATTGTAATTATTAATTTATCATTACTATATGTATACTATTATATATAATTCTATAATGAGTGTTTTCATAATGCAAATTAAAATCATGCAATATTTGTATTTCTAAGGCCGAATTGGTTTAACACTATTTCAATCAGGAACAAGAGAATAACTAAAAAGTTACTTTGGAAATTGACGATATCTCCTAGTGGAGGCATGCTGTAAGGTTGCAATTTCGATGCTCCCTTAACTTTTAACTTTTGCTTACCACTCTTTCAATGTTACTTGTTATTACTTGATTTCAAGGCACGGTCTAACTTTTCTTAAAGTGTTGATAACACTTTTATACATTTTGATCGTGTAAAAGATGGAGACAAGAGGGAAAGGAGCTTCTCCAAGGAAGGAGCGTGGGAAAGGCACAGCTTCTGACTCTGGTATCTTGGAAGCAATATTGAAAATGAAAGATGAACTGAAAAATGAAATGAAAGCAAGATTTTGCAGTTTGGAAGAAATGGTGAAAGGAATTTCGAGCAAATTGAAGGAAGTTCAAGTCAAGCTGATTATGTTACAAGATGAATCTCGTGAACAGAAGGAACAAATTGATAACTTGCGAATCCTGGGCCAGGAGAGAGATTTGAAGATTGAAAAACTGGAATGGAAAATGAATGAAAATACTCGGGCACTCCAGCAATACAAGATTAAAAATATGGATCTGGAAAACAGAAGCCGTCAACTGAATTTGCGAATTGTTGGTTTGCCGGAAGGTCAAGAAGGAGATAATGTTATAAAATATGCTTCTAAAATGATAAAGGAGACTTTCAACATCGAGCACTATGAAAATCTTCCAGTTTTGGATAATGCGCACAGGATCGGGAAGAAATCTGGTTCCCAAGATAAACCGAGACATTTGATTGTTCGGTTTCACTTCTTGAAGATGAAGGAGAATATCCTTCAGGCAGCAAAAAAGTTGGGCATGGTTGAATATGAAGGATGCAAGTTTCGGATTGTTCCTGATTACAGCCATGAGCTTTTAGAATTAAGAAAGTCTTTCCATAATGTAATGTCTGAGTTGTTTAAGAAAAAGTTGCGCCCTGCCTTACTTTATCCAGCCAGACTGCGTATACGACTCTTTAATGGTAACAATCGATTTTTTAACAATCCTCAAGACGCTTCCAGCTTTCTGGAGGCTTATGAGGGTGAAGCCGCGACCGGGAGTTACTGATAGCTGATTAAGTTATAATTGGAGATTTACTGTTCCTATTTTGACAATATATCGTTTTGTAATGATTAAGAATTTAATTGGATGTTGTTGTTTTTTTTAATTTACTTTTTAGAATTTCAGTATGATGGTATCAAACAACAACTTTTACCTTCTCTAAGATACTGTTAATTTAATGTAATGGTATTATATATTAATTTTTCTATTTTTAAAATTGAAGGAATTTTTTTCCCCGTCTTTAGACAAATTAGTGAACGCAGTTCTTATTTTTCATATTTTGACCTTGGATAACTAATATGAAGTAGCTCTTGTGTTCCACTGCTGACGTACTTTTTTTAACCATAACATTAATTTTGTTTTGGCTATTGAGTGGCAAATATGCCTTAATTTTACGTTGGGTGCTGTTGTTAGGAGAGATGGGCGTAGGGAAGGGATTAGGTAGCGTACTGACTGTCTACTGGTCAGTTTCGGGCTTTGCATGGGTGGGGGGGTCTTTTGCTTCTAGCTTAGTTTTTTTTATCTATGCAGAATCTGAACTACAAAAATGTCTGAAATGTCGTCACTTCTGGCTCCGCCCTAGATTTTTCTCCTTCCAGTATAATGAACTATTATGCTTTAAGAAATTAACCCTTTACATTCCACATGACTTTTACAAACAATATGGATAAAGTTATTAACTTCCTTTCATGGAATGTGAATGGTTTGAACCATCCCATTAAGAGGAAAAACTATTTTAAAGTTCTTCGTAGATTAAATGCTCAGATTATCTTTGTTCAGGAAACTCATGTAAAGCAAGACGACAAACAGCGATTTTTCAAGTTTTGGAGAGGACAGCAGTTTCATTCAAATTCACAGGCTAAGGTGAATGGAGTCTCTATTTTTATAGACTCCTCAATTCCGTTTGTTCATTATGAAACAATTTCTGATCCATATGGTAGATTTTTGGTGATTACTGGTGTTCTTCATAACCAAAAAGTTGTTATGGTGAAAGTTTATGCACCAAATATTGATCACCCTGAGTTTTTTAAAGTTAATTGCATCCTTTCCTAATTTAAATGAACACTTTTTAATAATGGGTGGAGATTTTAACTGCTGTTTGAACGCCTTAATGGACAGATCTGCATCTGATCATGTGCTTCCAAATAAATCAGCTAGTTTTATCAATTCTTTTTTACCTGACTCTGGAATGTTAGAAGTCTGGAGATTCTTACACCCAAATGACAAAGACAAACATCTTTTTTCTCTCATGTATATCATAGTTACTCTAGGATTGACTACTTTATAATAGATTCTCGGCTAGTTTCATCGGTCACTGCATGTGAGTATGATGCAATTGCTATTTCTGATCATGCACCATTGAAACTATCAATCAAACTACCTGGTTCCAAGTTTAGTGCTAAACAATGGCGATTTAATGCTACTTTGCATCAAGATCTAAATTTTGTTAATTTTATTAAAGATCAGATTGCTTTTTTCTTCTTAACAAATTCTACTGAAGAAATATCCAATGGTGTAGTCTGGGATGCTTTTAAGGCATATATTTGTGGACAAATTATTTCATACTCTGCAGGATTAAAAAAAACCTCAAAATGAAATACGTATATTGGCTGATGAGATTAAAGAAATTGATAAAAAATATTCTAGAGCTCTACAAGAATAGAGTTGAACTTCAATTGAGACATGATTTGTTATTAGTATCACCGATTGAGAATCAGCTACTTAAAACCAAAAGTCAATTTTATATACATGGCGAAAAATCTGGTAAATTACTCGCTAATCAGTTGAAACTGGTGTCGGCCAAACGTCAGATTACTAAAGTGAGTAAACGGGATGGTACACTGACTGTACTCCATGATGAAATTAATAAATCCTTTCAGGAATTCTATACCTCCCTATACCAATCAGAATTTCCCACTGATTCCAATATAATGCATGGGTTTTTAAAGAAACTGAACTTGCCAAATTTACCACATAATGAGTCTGTTGTTAGACAAACCCATCACGGAGGAAGAAATACAGAAAGCAATCCTCTCGATGAATTCTGGTAAAGCTCCTGGTTTAGATGGGTTTACAGTAGAATTTTTAAAGTATTTCTCAAGTTTACTGTTTCCCTGGCTATGCAAGGTTTTTAAAGAAGCCTTTTTAATGAATAGATTACCACAATCCTTTTATGAAGCTTCTATTTCTTTAATTCTTAAAAAAGATAAAGACCCTACTGAAGTGACATCATATAGACCTATATCACTGTTAAATGTAGATTCCAAAATTCTTTCCAAAATATTAGCTGAGATTGGAAAATATTTTACCGCAAATTATTTCTGAAGATCAGACAGGTTTTATTAAATCTCGTTACTCATACTTTAACGTTAGGAGATTAATGAATATCGTATATACAGCGTCAAATAAAACTCCAGAATGTGTAATTTCACGATGCTGAGAAGGCGTTTGATAGAGTAGAATGGGACCTTATACACTTGAAACATTTAAGATTTGTCCAAAATTTATTTCTTGGATCAAGCTGATATATCATATACCTCAGGCTTCTGTACTTACCAATAATCAGAGATCCCCTTTTTTCAGGCTCTTTCGAGGTACTAGACAGGTCTGTCGTTTAAGTCCTTTACTGTTTGATATCGCTTTGGAACCTTTGGCCACCGCTATTAGGCAATCCCCTAATATTTTTGGGATTGTCCGCGGCAATAAGACACATAAGCTATCTCTTTATGCAGATGATCTGTTATTATTCATCTCTAACCCTGAGAAATCTATTCCGGCAATAGTAGCACTACTTAATCAATTTAGTCGTTTTTCCGGTTATAAACTAAATCTTAGTAAGAGTGAGCTTTTTCCATTAAACAATCTAGTTTCGAATTATGGACAGTTTCCATTTAGATTGACTACCAAATGTTTTAATTATTTAGGCATTAAGATTACCAAGAAACACAAGGATTTATTTAAAGCCAGTTGACGCCTCTAATTGACCATATCAAACAACAGTTTACTAAATGGTCACCAATGTCCTTATCTTTAATCGGCCGAATCAATGCTATTAAAATGTTTATCTTACCTAAATCTTTGTATTTATTTCAGACAATACCAATTTTTATTGCTAAATCTTTCTTTGATATTATTGACTCCAAAATGTCTTCATATATATGGCAGAAGAAAAATTCCTGACTAAGTAAAAAATACTTACAGAAATCAAAAAAAGACAGTGGTTTGGCACTGCCGAACCTTAGATTCTACTATTGGGCAGTTAATGCTCGTTATTTAACGTTTTGGACAAAAGATTTAGAAGATACCCAATGCCCAGGATGGATAAATCTTGAACGTGATTCTTTGCAAGGGCTATCATTAGCTTCTATTCTAGGGGCCTCGTTACCTTTTACAATTACGAGATTGAATAAATATACGACTAACCCAATAATAAGTCATACATTCCGAATATGGTTTCAATTTCGTAAGTTTTTTGGATTGAATGATTTTATCTTATCGAGTCCTATCATATCTAATTTTTTCTTTCAACCTTTCAAGCCTTTCTGTTATGGAAGAGGAAGGGATTAGTAGCTTTTCGTGATTTGTTTTTGGATGGTTGTTTTATGTCTTTTGAACAACTCTCCAATAAATATAATCTACCTAACTCACACTTCTTTAGATATTTACAAATTAGACATTTTTTTCTACCCTTTTTTCCGTTACCACATCAAACCGAAATCTTGGAATTTTTTTACATTTGAACCCTTATCAGAATGGCTTAATAACGACTATTTATGAGTTGATTTTGAAATTACAGATACATTTGATAAAATTAAGAATGATTGGGAGAGAACTCCAAATTTCTATCTATAGAGAAATGGGAGAAGATTCTTCAATTAGTTAATACTTCCTCAATGTGTGCAAGACACACTTTGATACAATTCAAGGTGGTTCACAGAGTTCATATGTCAAAAGATAAGTTAGCTCGTTTTTATGGTCATATAAATCCTACCTGTGACAGATGTAATTCTGAAGTGGCCTCACTGACTCATATGTTTTGGTCCTGCCCACTTTTGGAAAAATATTGGAAAGAAATCTTTGATACTATTTCTGTAGTTTTAGGTATTGATTTACAACCTCATCCTATTACTGCAATTTTTGGGCTACCAATGTTAGATTCTATTCATTTGTCTGTTCCGCCCATCGGCTGATTGCTTTTACCACATTAATTGCCAGAAGATCTATTTTATTTAAATGGAAAGACTCGAATCCTCCGACCACACTCCATTGGTACTCTGAAACGATATTATGTGTAAATTTAGAAATAATTAGGAGTGACATTGTTGAACCCTTGGTTAAATTTGATAGGACTTGGGGAAGATTTATTCAACATTTTCACACAACATAAATTGTCCCCTCTCCAACCGTTATAATAATTATTTTACCTTTATACGGTGGAACGGACTTGACGACAAACAGGGACTTAAATTGTTGAAATTCTTTGCAGCCCAGATTCTGTTTTGCTTTTTTTTTCTAGTTTAGGGGGGTTTTGTTTTTTCCTTTTTTCTCTTTTTTTGTTTTTTTCCTTTTTATCTTTTTGTTTTTTTTATATATAAGTTCTCTTTTAAACACTTAACTATATTTACATAGAGACCAGGAGGTCTATATTCAATGTGTATTTTGACACTGGACTCATATTTAGGTTATACCTGTTATTAATGTAATCCTGATCCCTATGTATCAATATCATTGCTATGTTTATCATTATTTTTGTTGTTGTTTTGTTTTTGTTTTTGAAAAAAAACGAATAAAAAGATTTAAAAATGAAAGAAAGAAAGAAAGGAAATTGACAAGCAGAAAAAATTGTCACTGAGAAAAGAAAGTGTCCCATACAGCATTAAGTATTTTAGCTTGCATTAACAAACATGAACTTATGGCTATTAAAAAGACAATTGTTTTTGAAAATCCTGCAGGAAAAATCATTTTGTTATGTTGATTCTGCAACTCTTTACTCCCAACCCACATTTTCCATATTAACATAATCGGGTTTATAATGTGATTTAAAATGTGAACGCCATCTATCTGGTTATAGCAGAATTAACTAAATACGATGAGTAAAAAGGAACTGCAGATGCTGGTTTAAACCGAAGATAGACACAAAAAGCTGGAGTAGCTCAGCAGGACAGGCAGCATCTCTGGAGAAGGAATGGGTGACATTTCGGGTCTGAAGAAGGTCTCGACTCGAAACGTCACCCATTCCTTCTCTCCAGAGATGCTGCCTGAGTTACTCCAGCTTTTTGTGTCTAACTACATACAGTACTCTGCTTGTTTCTTATGAACAAGTAATTTTATTGCAACCTGGTGTATATGACAATAAACTAATCTGAATTTGAATCAATAGCCACGATTAAACTTATACAAAATATTTTCTTCAAGGCAATGGAGATCATACCCAAAATCAGCAAATCTTCTTTTGGATTTTCCAGATATGTTTTCACTTCCATTGGCTGACTCATCTTCACTTTTCTTGCCTTCTGTCAATATAAAATAATCACATTTTCCTGTATTTATAACGGTCTTTAAGTTCAAGTTCACATTTCAAGTTCAAGTTCCCATTTATTGCCACATGCACCAATTGAGGTACAGTGGAATTTGATTTACCATGCAGTCACACAATCAAAAAGAGCACAATGCACAATAGAATATAACATGAACATCCACCACAGTGGAATCAACATTCTTCACTGTGGTGGAAGGCAAAAACGTTGTCAGTCCTCCTCCATTGTTCATCCGTGGTCGGGGCCATGAACCCTCCGCAGTCGGACGGTCCGATGTACAGGCCTTCTCGTCGGGATGCTTGAAACTCCGACGTCGGGATGGACGAACACTCCGAATTGGCATGGCGGTCCCGAATCAGGCGTTTCCTACCGGAGACCGCGGCTTCATGATGTTATAGGCCAAGGCTGACGGTCGGAGCTCTTCTCCGTTGATCCCCGGCGAGGGATCCCAGACTCGGCGATGGAATGTCCATGCCGCGCCTGCGGCTAGAAGTTCCGCAGACCGCGGCTAGAAGTTCCGCAGACCGCGGCTTCAGGATGTTGTAGTCTGCGGGCCAGCGATCGGAGGACTTCTTCTGGCAATCACCGGCAAGGGATCGCCCGGCTCTGCGATGGAAAGTCCGCGCTGCGCCCGCTGCTGAAGCTCTGGGCCCGACTCCGGGAGAGGCCGCACCAATCCAAGCTGTTAGGCCGCGAGGGAGGCCGAAAATGCGACTAGGAGAAAAGTCGCATTCCACCGAGGTAAGTGACTGAAAAACAGTTTCCCCCCTATTCCCCGACCCCACACATTTTTAGACATACTAAAAACAAAAAAAAGTCGAAAGGACGAACAGCTGCTGGCGAGGCAGCCGGCTCGTGGCGCCGCCCGATAGAGGCAGATGGATTTAAGATGTTATCAATAAATCTATTGTATATTACACAAAAGAAAAGGCAAGCACAATTTTAAAAGATGTCTCGAACTATCTTTTGATTTGAATGCCAAACCTTATGTACAGTTAAAACAATGAATGAACACTAAATTGGACAACTCCGATTGAACAGGTTTTCGGGCAAGTACAGTGCATTCAGAAAGTATTCAGACCCCATCACTTTTTCCACATTTTGTTACGTTACAGCCTTATTCTAAAATGGATTAAATTCATTTTTTAATCATCAATCTATACACAATACCCCATAATAAAAAAGCGAAAACAGGTGTTTAGAATTTTTTTTGCAAAGTAATTAAAAATAAATAACTGAAATATCACATTTACATAAGTATTCAGACCATTTACTCAGTACTTTGTTGAGGCAGCGATTACAGCCTCAAGTCTTCTTGGGTATGACGCTACAAGCTTGGCACACCTGTATTTGGGTAATTTCTCCCATTCTTCTCTGCAGATCCTCTCAAGCTCTGTCAGGTTGGATGGGGAGCGTCGATGCACAACTATTTTCAGGTCCCACCAGAGATATTCGATCGGGTTCAAGTCCGGACTCTGGCTGGGTCACTCAAGGACATTCACAGACTTGTCACGAAGCCACTCCTGCGTTGTCTTGGCTGTGTGCTTGGGGTCGTTGTCCTGTTGGAAGGTGAACCTCTGCGCCAGTCTGAGGGCCTGAACGCTCTGGAGCAGGTTTTCATCAAGGATCTCTCTGTACTTTGCTCCATTCATCTTTCCTTTGATCGTGACTAGTCTCCCAGTTCCTGCCGCTGAAAAACATCCACACAGCATGATGCTGGCACCACCATACTTCACCGTAGGTATGGTATTGGCCAGGTTTCCTCTAGACGTGACACTTGGCATTCAAGCCAAAGAGTTCAATCTTGGTTACATCAGACTAGAGAATCTTGTTTAGGTGCCTTTTGGCAAACTCCAAGCAGGCTGCCATGTGCCTTTTACTGAGGAGTAGCTTTCGTCTGGTCACTCTACCATAAAGGCCTGAATGGAAGTGTTGCAGATATAGTTGTCCTTCTGGAAGTTTCTCCCATCTCCATAGAGGAACTCTGGAGCTCTGTCAGAGTGACCATCGGGTTCTTGGTCACCTCCCTGACCAAGGCCCTTCTCCCCCAATTGCTCGGTTGGCCGGGCGGCCAGCTCAATGAAGAGTCCTGGAGGTTTCAAAGTTCTTCCATTTAAGAATGACGGAGGCCACTGTGCTCTTCAGGACCTGCAATGCTGCAGAAATTGTTTTAATAATAATAATAAATACTTTATTGATTCCCACAGGGAAATTCAGATGTCCAGAAACCAACAAACCCACACATTCAGAATGAAAGCAGACAAAAAATACATAAAATACAATATGGACAATACCTAAAAGCAATAAATACTTAAAAAGACCCAATAATTAACTATTAAAAATGCAAAGCATCCCCATACAGCCTAGCGGTCAGTATTGTAAAATCTATTGGCTGCAGGGGTGAAGGATCTCCTGAACCGCTCCGTTCTACAGCGCAGGGAGAGGAGCCGGTTATTGTTCCGTGTGCTCTTTTGACCCTCCCAAATTTCATGGAGGGGGTGCCCGGAGTTGTCGAGGATGACCTGCGCCTTGCTCCTCATACGCCTCTCAAGCACATCCACCACAGAGTCCACTCTCCGCCCCCCCAGCACTGAGCTTGCTCGTTTTACCAGCTTGTCCAACTTCTTGCTGTTTTTAGCACTGATGTTGTTACCCCAGCAGACAACAGCGTAGTAAATGACACTTGCAACCACAGTATAGTAAAACAAGTACAGCATGTCATTGCGCACATTGAAGGATCTGAGTCTTCTAATGAAAAAGAGTCTGCTCTGTCCTTTTTAGTAGAGGGCATCGGTGTTGACTTATCAAGGTGCACTCCCAGGTATTTATATGTCTGCACCACCTCAATGTCCACCCCTGCAGTTTTTAACCCTTCCCCAGATCTGTGTCCACTCAATCATGCTCGGAGGTCTACGGACAATTCCTTCATCTTCATGGCTTGGTTTTTGCTCTGATATGCACTGTCAACTGCGGGACTTTATATAGACAGGTGTGTGCCTTTCCAAATCAGGTACAATCAATTTGATTTATCATTTGTGGACTCCAATCAAGTTGTAGAAACATCTCAAGGATAATCAATGGAAACAGGATGCACCGAAGCTCAATTTTGAGTATCATAGCAAAGGGTCTGAATACTTATGTAAATGCGATATTTCAGTTATTTATTTTTAATTACTTTGCAATAATTTCTAAACACTTGTTTTCGCTTTTTTATTATGAGGTATTGTGTGTAGATTGATGATAAAAAAAGAAGAATTTAATCCATTTTAGAATAAGGCTGTAACGTAACAAAATGTGGAAAAAGTGAAGGGGTCTGAATACTTTCTGAATGCACTGTATTAGAGATTTTCCTCCCCACCACGATTTTTATCATGCACTGATTTTTTAGGAGAAACAAAGAACTGATGGCTTCCACTGTGGAGATTAGCACAATGTGTGTAATTGAATAATTATTACTCATCTCCAACTAAAATTATTTTCCTTCTCCCTTTTCCATCTTGGCTAATAATTGACCTGTGCCAATTGTGCAACAAAATCTTATCAAAGTACCTGTTTTTCTGTGTATGTGAACCTGGATGATTGTTGACTACCTATTAAGGCATGTGGAACATCATGGTGAAAACCACTTCCTAGCATTACTTGCTAACAACATTGACTGAATAGGAATGAGATGGCTCTGATTTTCCATGTCAAAAGCCAGAAATTGTGAGGCCAACCAAATCATCTCTGATATCTCAGAGATCAACTATTTTCAAGAAATGAAAGTGAGAAAGAATGATCTGAACTTATTTACTACATTTCAAAACTGAAGCATAAATTAAATGTTTTGCAACCAGTGAAGCCCTGCTTGCAGTACACTTAATGCTGTATGAAAGGAAACAGTCAATCTACAGTGGGCTTTAAATACTAAAGGAGTGACCAGATAACACGATTTAATGCTTTGGGTTGAGCAATAGATATTAGCCAAAATCGCTGGAGAACAGACTTGTTCTTCTTCAAAACAGGATTTAGGTTTGACATTTCCTCTGAAAGACACCATTACCTCATCAGAATATACTGGCACCTTGCTTAGCAATCAGGATACCTGGCTGTGAACAAGAGTGCAAATGGTATCAGCACTACACGTTATGTACACAGAGATGTGTAAGAAAGAACTGCAGATGCTGAATAAAATCGAAGGTAGACACAAAATGCTGGAGTAACTCAGCGGGTGAGGCAGCATCTATGGAGAGAAGGAATGGGTGATGTTTCGGGTCGAGACCTTTCTTCAAACTCATCCGCTGAGTTACTCCAGCATGTACACAGAGATGTTTAATGACAGTGCTCTGTGCCAGGGACAAATCTGTGCAAATCTCTGCCCTCGCTGATGCTATCCTCGCCCGCAGCTTGGTGTGGAAAAGCTCCCAATGTGGACTCTGTTTGTAGCAATGTTACAAAATTTTGAGATTTTAAAAATAAAGTCTGCAATTTATCCCATCAGATAAAGCATAAAAAGAAGTTTAATTTGACACTTAATTCACTTTCATATCTTCAGTATTAAAAAAGTTATGGCCATTATCATACTCAGAAATTAGCATCTAGTTCCCTATTGCTTTTCCATTGACTTAACACAAAAGCTGTGATCGAGGACAGTTAAAAGCCCATAACTTTCTTAAAAATTATGATAACTGAATTATAGATTATAGATTGAAGCATTCTGAAACAAATATGAAACAATCTTACTTCGAAGACATGAAAGTAAAGCATATAATTAGTTAGTTACCTAATTGTAGCTAATTACAAAATTCAATTACTAGATCTAAACATCTATCAATTTCTTAAGAATAGATTAACATTTTTAAATAGCCTAAGTGTCCAAATAACATTCACACAATAATTCACAATATAACATAATTTTTAAATCTAATTTTCATGAATTTACAGGCCAAATGGAAGGAATTGAATGTTTAATACCTGTAAATTAATGGGGATTTAATTCATTTTGCGAGTGAGGATTTCTGGAACGCAATCTTTTGGAATGTTTGAGGTGAATTTAACCCCGTATTGGCATGAAAAATACTGCCGTTAATTCGGGGGAAAAAATCACCGTGTCGCATGTAAAAATGTGAATTAAAGGCCTCTTAAGGAGAACGTTTATACATTAAAATAAAGCACTTTCGTTTACCTTTCCCTTGTGTGAAATCCGTCCCCGTTGTTGGCGTTGACGCTTCAGAAGATGATTTTAAAATGATTCCAACGCTGAACTTGTTGGGAGATTTTTAAAACAAACTACGCAAAACGGCACTCGGAACGCTTCTTCCAGAGAAGCTGGTACTCCAACAAAGTATAATTCAGGACAAGGGAGGAGAAACCCGCGCTTTAACCCCGCCCCCCCTTAAAGGCGCCAAAATCGCGCACACGGCCAGTGACAGAATTACAGCGCCGCTGAAGGCAAGTATTGTAACATACCTACTGTTTGGTGGGCCGTGGTGAATTGTGGAGCCATTTATCTCTGAAATGTGGGGCTCAGGGTTGCATTCTGACCAGCACGTGGAGAAATCTTGAGACCGGGAAGGGATGTTACAGGTAAATAAAGAAAATGAGAAATAGTGGTTTCAAAGGTCTTTTATTGCGACGTGTACCAATTAAGGTACAGTGATATGCAAATTACCATACAGCCATACCAATAAAAGCAACAAGACACAGAACTACATAAAAGTTAACATAAACTTCCACCACAGCGGATTCCCCACATTCCTCACTGTGATCAAAGGCAATAAAGTCTAATCTTCTTCCCTAATTTTTCTCCCGCGGTCGGGGCAGTCGAACCATCTGTCGGGCGATCGAAGCTCCCGCAGTCAGCGGTCGAAGACCCCGCGTCGTGGCGGTCGAAGTTCCTGCGTCGGGACGGTCATAGCTCCCGCGTCGGGACGATCGAAGCTCCTGCGGCTTGGAGTTCCCGATATTGGTCTCTAACCAGAGACCGCGAGCTCCACGATGTTTAAGTCCCGCAGCTCCCGCAGTGGAGCTCTCGAAGTCAGTCTCCAGCAAAGGCCGCCAACTCCTCGATGTTAGGCCGCAGTGCGGACGGAGATATGATACGGGAAAAAAAATCACATCTCCGTCGACGTTAGAAAAAGTTTCCCCAACCCCACCCCCCATATAAAACAAGCTAAACAACACGAAAAACATACAATTAACACATACTAAAAAAAACAACGAAGAAGAAAGGGACAGACACTGTTGACGAGGCAGCCATTGCTGGCGCCACCCGATAGTTTCCATCACATCTAACAGATGGTGGTGAGGGAGAATTCAGGTAGTCTGTCAATATGTGCAGCAGGAATTGCCAGTCCCCAAGAATGGTCCACTTTCACTGAGCACTGGCCATCACAGACAGCCTCTCCACATTGAGCCATGGGTTATTCGTTGATAAGCAAGCATCAGCAGAGATGCACCCAAATCAGATGCCTTAACTAAAGTTTAAGAATGCATGTACCTGTGCGTGCATGAACTACAAGACCAAGCGTACTGTAATGCTCTACCCCGTACTCTATGGGGTCGAGCTAAGCCAGGCACCACAGTGTGCTTGCCTCTTAACCTACATTTTATGCCCAAATGTCTGAAGTAGAAAATGAATCACTAACATCTTGACCTGGAGAAGAGAACTACTAAACCATTAAATCCTTTTACATGTCCTATTTTGGATGCGATGCCAATATTTAGTAAAGTGCAAGTATTAACCCATCAGGGTTTTTTACAACCAGCTGATGTTGACACCATGGTAAACATTTAAATACTGAAAGATAGTACATTATTTTGTGAAGAATGAAATGATAAAATTGAAAATTTCCTCAACTGTTTTGACATTTTAACAACTGTTTTGTATCCAGTGTAGGAAGTATTGGTAGGCTGAACGCGTGCAAATTGAATATGGGTTTGATTTTAAATCTCAAAGTTGTAAATAAAAAATTAATGAGGACATCCAACAATGGATAACTTCCCTTATATATTTTTTGCCCATCCCTCTTTCCTTTCAGTTTGAACTAAAAATGTTTAAAAAAATGGTTAATGGTTAAATGGTGTCTAACAAGTGAATATGCATTGCTGTCATCCACCTGTGTAGTACTATCAGACTACCATCCAATAAAGATATTCTGAACCACACCAAATGAAAAACGCAAAAAGATCTGCTGCTAAATAAACGAGTTTTTAAATATTATCTTTAAAAGTGACAAGCAACATAATACTCTGTTGTTTTATTCAACTTGACCACAAACATAATACATGCACTATGCCTATTACCCACAATTTAAGAAGTGCATTATATTATTTCAGCATGTAATTAATATAGATTTGCAAATCAATGAATTCTGGATGCCGGGAATCTGAAATTAAAGCCAAAAATGCTAGAAAAAGCAGGATGCTAGGCAACATATATGGAGAGAGAAATGTTTTGGCCAAAAATATTTCATCAGATCCTTCTGTTTAGAAGTAACCAACCAGAAACACCGTTTCTCTCTCCACTGATGTGTCCTTTCCAGCATCTTCCATTTTTACAATTAACTCAGAATTACTAAAGATATTCATAAAACTATCAATGAAGTTTTGATTTGAACATTACAGATATATAATAATTAAAGTAAGTTTACCAATAGTCTCTTTTCTTTTGCCTTTTGATTCTCTCTTCCTTATCTTTGTAAGAAATGATGGAGAACTTGATGGTGCTGTTACTTTGGAAAGAGACTGTTTTGAGCTTGTACTACTCTCAACACTCTTATGAACTGGTGAGGAACAAGGCGATGCAGAAGGACTTTGATCAAGCAAACTGATTATGCTTGCCACATCAGACCTTTCCTCCACTGCTGCTTCTTTCATAGATGTTTCAGGTACAGGAACAGATGCATTTTCAATAGCTTGTACTGCACCCAAGTTACTTAGAATACGTGATGCATCTCCTTGCTCAACTCCTTCGATATTTTCCTCCTCTTCATTATTCTGAAAATGGAGTGTAAAAATGTTGATTCGTTAGCTAACATTGGCAATATATATATATAAGTAAAACTGTCAAACCTAAAAGAAAGGTAGACAAAAATGCTGGAGAAACTCAGCGGGTGAGGCAGCATCTATGTAGCGAAGGAAATAGGCAACGTTTCAGGCCGAAACCCATCTTCAGACTGATGTGAGTGTGGGGGGCGAGAAGAAGAAAGGAAGAGGATGAGCCAGAGGGCTAGAGGGAGAGCTAAGAAGGGGAGGAGACAGTAAGGACTACCTGAAATTAGAGGTCAACTGCCCAAGCTAAATATGAGGTGCTGCTCCTCCAATTTCCGGTGGTCCTCACTCTGACCATGGAGGAGGCCCAGGACAGAAAGGTCGGATACGGAATGGGAGGGGAGTTGAAGTGCTGAGCCACCGGGAGATCAGGTTGGTTATTGAGAACCGAGCAGAGGTGTTCGGCGAAGCGATCGCCAAGCCTACACTTGGTCTCACCGATGTATATCAGCTGACATCTACAGCAGCGGATGCAATAGATGAGGTTGGAGGAGGTGCAGGTGAACCTCTGTCGCACCTGGAAAGACTGCTTGGGTCCTTGACTGGAGTCAAGGGGGGAGGTAATGTGACAAGTGTAGCATTCCTTGCGGTTGCAAGGGAAAGTGCCCGGAGAGGGGGTGGTTCGGGTGGGAAGGGACGAATGGACCAGGGAGTTACGGTGGGAGAGGTCTCTGCAGAAAGCGGACAGGGGAGGAGATTGGAAGATGTGGCAAGTGGTGGGGTCACGTTGGAGGTGGCGAATATGACGGAGGATTATTTGTTGTACGTGACGGCTGGTAGGGTGGAAGGTGAGGACTAGGGGGACTCTGCCCTTGTTACGAGTGGGGGGGATGGGGAGAGAGAGCGGTGTCACGGGATATCAAAGAAACCCTGGTGAGAGCCTCATCTTTGGTAGAAGAGGGGAACCCCCGCTCCCTTAAGAATGAGGACATCTCCGATGCCCTGGACCACCTCATCCTGGGAGCAGATGCGGAGTAGACAGAGGAATTGGGAGTAGGCGATGCAGTGCTTACAGGAAGAAGGGTTGGAAGAAGTGTAGTCCAGATAGCCATGGGAGTCAGTGGATGTCGGTCAGAAGTCTATCACCTGCGATGGAGATAATGAGGTCCAGAAATGGTAGGGAAATGTCGGAAATGGTCCAGATGTATTTGAGTGCTGGATGGAAGTTAGTGGTGAAATGGATGAAGTCAGTGAGTTGTGTGTGGGTGCAGGAGGTAGCACCAATGCAGTCCTCAATGTAGCAGAGGTAGAGTTCGGGGATGGGGCCCTGGTACGTCTCAAACAAGGAAAGCTGTGCCTCTCTGCATACAATAAGCTTGTTCATCAAGTAAGAAATACATAGAAATCATTTTGACAGGTTGTGTTTGTATCTATATAACATCTCAAAAGATGATTATTCAAATTCATTCTCCATATAACTGTTGTAAACAGTCAAGCTACTTAAAAATTAACAATTGCTTCTCCCCAAGGCTATAAATTAACTCCTGTTGAGGTGCAGAGTAGGTCAATAGGAAATACTAATATAACTTTTGCAACTGTTAGCTCTGGAAGTTTTAATTTAATAAATAGTTCATTGGACAAAGTTGATCTCAAGCAAACAGCTGATCTACAACAATTTGTAAAACGGTACCTGTTTTCACTGGGTTGACCAATAATCCAATGATAATAAAATCTTTATTTAACTGAGAGTATCAACATTCAAAATGTACTTCAAAATAAAATGTTTGTGATATAGTGTTGAGAGAAATAAATTACATAAAAACAAAAGGAAATATTTCAGTATAGATTTTTTATCCTTTAACACCTGGCAAAGCTTTTTTAGGATGTTAAAAAAAAATTGTATGTTGGATAGTATTGCAAATGATGAGGAAGTGATTCATAATAGAATTTATTAGAATTTCCCAAGTTTCTCATTACGAACAGGTGAAGACTAAAAGAAACGATTGAGATTTTTTTAAATGCACACAAAATTCACTTACAAGTTTCAAGGTTGTGGGATTCCTGGTGTAGTTGGATCAATATAATTTTTTGTGTGTGTAAGAAGGAACTGCAGGTGCTGGTTTACACCGAAGATACACCCCAAATGCTGGGGTAACTCAGCAGGACAGGCAGCATCTCTGGATAGAAGGAATGGGTGACATTTCGGGTCTGAAGAAGGGTCTCAACCCGAAACGTCACCCATTCCTTCGATCCAGGGATACTGCCTGTCCTGCTGAGTTACTCCAGCATTTTGTTTCTAAATTTTTTGTGTGGGCAGTGTGTTAATGTTTTAAATAAGTCAAAGAACACTCTTAACAGTTCTATACATAGAGTTTCCAGCACAAAGTTTAAAATGATAAGTTGTCCTCGGGTTCCTCATATCCTTCAATATGTAGAACCTCAAAAGTGCTTGAGAAGGTTTTACAAAACACTCCAGTGGGCCTAATTTTCTTATTCCTCATCACAAGCACGAGCATTCACATTTATGTTTTCTTGCCTACAAAGCTTTCGGAAGTACAGCAAAAATTACAGGTTTTATAGAACCTTGGTGAGCAATAGGAGAAAATGTGTATCAACCAAAGAAAGGATGGTTAAATTACAATTAAAAATAAACTGAGAGGAATAAGGGCAAAAAATCAAATGCTGGGGAATTCAGCAAGCCAGTCTGCATTTGCGGAGGGAACAAATGACTGACAGTGTTTTTGTTGGGACTCTTCCTTTGTCTGAAGAAGGTTCCATACCCAAAATATTGCCTGTCCATTAGAAATCTTAACTCTTGAAAACATGTTCAACTTAGTTGAACGGGTTTTCAAGTATAGAAATATCCAATAGATTTCTAATATATTTCTAATAATTTTCAGAAAGTGCAGGATTCTATAACTTTCTCATTCTTTTTCTCCAAGATGATTTAAGCAATCTTTTATGTTAATTAATGTTAACTCCCAATCAGACGACATACTACCAGAAAGGATATTTTAAGCTAGCTGTTTGTTGTACCACTTTACTTTTACTCGTAGTTTGTGAATTTTGAGAGAGAAAAAAATCTCCCAAAGCATTTTATATTTCTTCTGTCAAAAGTCAAACAATAGGCAGCAACATAAGAACATCATCTCTTTATTTCCATACTCCAAAACTGGCATATGCAACTTCAGAACACACACACATACAAAAGCCTGCTCCTCTTGATATAAAAATGTTGACTGCACTTTTTCTAAGATTTTCACAAAGCATTGATATTTTGTTCTTAAAAGAGGATATCTAAGTAGATAGAATAAAGACACAAAAAACCCACAGAAGCTGGCATCTTGAGCAAAGCACAGTTACTCAGTGGGTTAAGTAGCATCTGTGGAGGGAATGGATAGGCAACGTTTCAGGTTCAGTTTCGAAGTCTGATGAAGGATCCCGGCATGAAGCATTACCTATGCATTCCCCCACAAATGCTGCCTAACTTGCTAAGTTATTCCAGCACATCGTGTTTTCAACATAAATAGAATATTCCCATGAAATGTTACTTGAATTAAATTGCAATTCTCTTCCCACCTCAAATGACACTTCCCAACTTGCTGAGGATTGAGCCATTTCAGTTTTTATGATTGGAAATTTGGTAGATGGTTTGGGAATATGTAGTAAGTAAAGGAAGTTGTTCCTAATTGAGACAATTAGAAAGTGCCGTACAACAGCAAGAGTCACGATTGGGATCTTCTTTGGCTCTTGGTGATTATGAATGATCCCCATTTGAATACAAAATCTCAAATGCTGATGTCATATAAAAATGAGGCTCGACTTGGCATTGCCATCACGGAATTGCTGAGAGATGCTTTGTTTGTGATATGGTGGAATGAACAATGAAATTGTTAAAATATAAAATGTATGTGTGCAGGCAGTAGAAGGGTTATTGGAGAATTGGGTTTAAGGTGGGCAGGATGAAAAAAAAGTGCAATCAAAGATATATATGTGATTAACAGATTTTGGGAAGAAAATATATAAGAAATTGTAAGTTTGGTGCTAAGTGGTCAACTGTGGGTACTTGTTTATGAAGTGGACATTAAAATCTACATCCAGGCTCATCAGGATGATACGAGAAAGAGGAAAGCATAGCATCCTTGAGATTAAGGCTATTTCCACATGAGCAGAGACTACTGCTGAATCTCAACTGAATGAAAATACGGGAATAATTTATTTGGAGGTATGGCGTACTTCGCGACAGGTTTTGTAACAGTAGAAGACATCACATTTTCTAAAGCAAAATTGGATTATTCCTTGAAACAAAGGAAGACAACTCAGTGAGGAAATAGAATTTGAAACCTCTGCATCAAAAAGAGAAATATTACCTTCTTAAAGCAAGGTTTTACAATTCCCTATAACCAGGAATTAAATTGAAATTTTAATGCTGTAAAACTTTTAAATTACATTAATGATTTTTTAAAAAGTATGATAAACTTATAGTATGAGAAAAGATTAGTCAAAAATAATCAACTATATTGCCTTTACCTGGATACTTTCATTCTCATCATCAGCTTCAAGATATTCCTTTAGTTTTAATCTAGAAGGAGGCTGTCTTTTAACTTTCAAGGCAAGGTGTGCTCTTGCTTTGTGTGAACTTGTATCTAATCGCTTGGTTTCTGGAACAGCCTCATCAAAATCTGAAATGTTAAAATAATTGTAGACAGATATACAAGTTTAGAAACCAGTCAAATACCTATTTTTTTGATAGGGCATAGCGGGTTACGTTTGTAATCAGACATTGGCATAATCATGTAAATATAATTAACTCTGATGGTCTCTCATAAAATTAAACCATAATTATAATTGTAATTTGTGATAATCCCATCAAATGAATGGACAACATTTTAGTGTACCAACTTACCACAGATCTTGGAGGTGTTGCTATATTCCCATTCCTCGGGAGATTTTGGAGCTTTAAAAATAAAAGAGGAAGCATATTTAAATTAAGACGTATTTAAAAGTAAGAAATTCTTTTGATCATCTACTAACATTTAAAAGATCTTGCTGTTGCAAATGTCTCTTCATTTGCCCAAAGTACTAGCTGTGCAAAGAAACAGGTACAAATATGAAGTCACAGTTGGGAAAAAAAAATACACTCACCCTCCCTCCCTAACTGAAATGGAAAACCCCAACATTTTAAAGAGTTAATACATTGTAAACATTAGTCATGAGTCAAGTGGTAATTACGCCATTTTTCTTTGAGATAAACCTGTTATTTTAAAAATAATCTCCCAAAAAAGGGCATTAATTTAATGCTTCACTGGAAAGACACTGTCATATCAGTCTAGACTCTTATGCTCCAGCCTCTGGAGCAGGATTTGAAACCACAACCTTAGACACTGCAGTGTTAACAACTGTGCTGTGATATAAGGATGTTGATGTTTACATCAGGTTATTCCATTCACATTCAGTTTACATTTTATATATATATATATTTTAAGTTTCTGGCACTTTAGAGACACGGGATGGGTGTCATTAGCGGGTCAGGGATGTATTGTTGTTTCATTATCACGTGACCTCTGTTGGTCTGGGAAAAATTTAGAAAGGCTCTGGAACCGAGGTGCATGTGACAATAATTAACCAAAATAAACAATAATCATAAATTCATGCTCTAATACTGCTTTTAAAATAAAAAATGCATCATCTAAATTGGAAAATTATGTTTCTTTCCTCTGATTGTGTTCAGTTCTGGTCACCCTGCGATAAAAAATACACCATTAAGCTGGAAAGAATGCAAAGAAGATTTACGAGGATCTTGCCAGGATTGGAGAGTTGAGCTACATGTAGTGGTCAAGCAGGATAGGACTTTATTCCTTGGAGCTATAAAATCAAACATAAAGTTGCCTCTAATTCAATGTAATCACAAAAACTGTGTTACATTCAAGAAATCTGTGCAATGTGCTCTTCAGAAACGAAGGCAACAGCAAAAAGGGATATTTCTCCTCTCATGTTTCTGACTTACTTAGGTTTGCATCATTTTCTTCAGTGCAAATTTTTTCAAATTGTTCTTGATTCTCAAACACTGGTTTTGCTTTGTCCAGCTCATTGTAACCGAGCAATGAAGGCATATGTCCAGTAGATTGCAGTTCATTTTTCATTTCTTGTATCTGAGGAATACACAAGCAGGTTTAACTTTCCCACCATGAATGAATGTACTTTGCTCAAAAAGAGTAACTATTTTGATTATACTTTATTTAACCTTGTCATGCAAACTCTTCAGTTGTTTAGCATGTTCTTTTTCTTGATCTTCCAGATATTTCCTGTGATCCTCTTCCTTTCTAATAAATTCAATCTCTCTAAAAGAGAAAGAACATGTATATAATTTTGTATATAATTGAGATTTTATACAAAAATCGATGCAACAATTATTGCAAAGAAATTCAAAAGGGCTACATTGCGCCTAGCCTTTGCAATATAAATGTAATTGAAAACCCAGAACATCTTGTTTACATTGTCCTTTTCTTTTCACTGTCTTGGATAATTTATGATCCTGCATGTTGTCCGAGTCTGCGTGTCTGCAATGCCGCTGCAAGTAAAATTTTCATCTTACTTGTTTGTACCTTGTCACACATGTATATGATAATAAATACCTGATTTACATTCTGCATTATTAATCGAGACAATTAATTTTCATGGCACTATGGCCTTATTTCTCAGAGCATTTTAATTATGATCCTTGAACATGCACCCCCACCAAGTAGTTGGAAAACTATCAACATTAATAATAATGAAATTTAAGATGACAAAATTAACAGCACTTTAAAAATGAAAAAAACAATCCACCTATTCTTAGCTTTTGAATAGGGTTGTCAATCTTTCAGTAGTTCAATAGGGCTGTGGTAGATGTATTAGGATGATGGGATGCAAAGCTGTGGCAGCCAGAAAGGAAGTGTAGCCAGCCCCTCAGTTCAGCACTCAATTCAAAATGTTCAGAGGTGGAGCAAGAGGTCAACTACTTGTCTATCTCACTTTCAATTTCTGTAGCTGGTGGTTCAACTTGGAACTGGTGGCCAGCCATTAGCATGTATCTGCCAATTACTTGGCACAATCGGAGCTTCTATCAAATTATTAGAGGTGAGAATTACCTTAGGTGAAAAGTGAAAAGGTGTGGGGGATTAGGTGTGACAAGGAGTTGAAAGTCAAATAATATGCACTAAAACCAGCGTACTAGTTCCATAATTAGGATATTATAAAAGTTAACACTCTTTGCTACTTCTCTGTTTGGGGACATTGAAAGCTTACTTTTGTTGATATTCCTTTATCAACTTTTTGGCCTTATTATATTTCTTCTCCAAAGCATCATGCTGACACTGGGTCTCTTTCAAGTGTTCATTTAGTGTTTTGCAAAGGTTTTGTGCCTCTAACCAGTACTTTTCCACCTTTTCCATTTTTTCCTTGTTTTCTTCAATACTTTGCTGAAGCTGTATCTTTGCATTTTCCCATTCAATCTTCTCTGCTTCAGCAATTTTCAGCTAGTGGAAAATGAAGAACATGCTGGGACTAGAACAATCCATACAGGCATATAGTTTTTCATTCTTAAACTACTCGACCAAAAATCAGAATCTTCCATCAATTCAGATTTCTGCTGGATGGTTTAAATTAAAGCTGGGAGTAGGTATACAAGTTAGTATAATTTTTGAACCAACAAAAAGGCAAGGTCGGATGCTTTACATACAAAGGCTGTTAATACAACATATAAATATTCCATAGTTGAATAGTATGTACATTGGTCAAAACGCATTTTGAACTTGGCCACTTAGCTGGACAATTCATTGGTGAACTGTTTATAACAATTGTCAAGGAATCTTCAAGTGATCCAAATTATTCCTAGGCAAACGGTCAAATTAAATCTTAAAGAAATTTGAAACAAATTGTTGGGACTTAAATGAGAAATAAAAAAGGGTTAAATAATAGAACATGAGTTGGTTTTGTTAAAAACTTTATTTTTAATTCAAGAGATGGAATACACATTCTGTGTTTTTTTTAAAACTCAAATCAGCTTGAAAACACATTTATAAATTTCTAATATCTGTCAGTGGCTCCCAGTGGCTCTGATTAAATATTTAATTAAATTCAGTAGTATTTAATTAAATATTTAATCAGAGCCACTGGGAGCCAAGACAATTTTCCATTAATTCACTGGTACAGATACGTCTTAAAATGTTAAATACAGTGCCTATGTTAAGATCACAATATTCAAATTCAACTTTCAACTGTGGGGAAACATAGAAAGTACAATCAGAGACCTTTGTAGAGGTCATGTCATAAGTGATAGGAGTAGAATTAGGCCATTCGGCCCATCAAGTCTACTCCGCCATTCAATCATGGCTGATCTATTTCTCCCTCCTAACCCTATTCTCCTGCCTTCTCCTCATAACCTCTGACACCTGTACTAATCAAGAATCTATCTATCTCTGCCTTAAAAGTAGGCAGAGGCCTAAGATAAATAATTTACGCAGGCCACTAAAAGCACCAGGATAATGCATAAATATAATCATGCATTTCTGGAGAAAAAAAATTAAACATGTATTCCATCTCATCAAGCAACACAAAATGCCTACCAGCATGGTAAATGTATAAATAGTAAAATACAATGATTTATGAATTGCTTGTTACGGGCAGATCAGTTTAAATTAAAACATGAAAACTATCAAGGAAATAAAATTCAACAGAGTTTACCTCTTTTATCTTAAGAGCAAGTTGGGAATTCATATCACTTGGTTCACATAGATTATCACTTGCAGATAAATTAGAAACTTCATCCATTACCATTGCTTCATCATCTTCAGGAAATTCTTCGGACTTGGAAATAAAAAAATAAGACAGATGTGATGCACAGCAGGTTCGCATAATATTTTTATCATTGGATACTCACAATTATTCCATGTCTGTGTTCCACAATAAGTATTCTTGTACATCATCCAACACATCTTAAATACATATCACAGAGTATAGAAATATTTACTTTTAAAATATAATTACTTTTGTTGATGATGTTTTAGTGACCATAATATGGTTGAGTTCTTCATTAGGATGGAGAGTGACATTGTTAATTCAGAACCAAGGGTCCTGAACTTAAAGAAAGGTAACTTTGAGGGTATGAGACATGAATTGGCCAAGATAGACTGGCAATTGATTCTTAAAGGGTTGACGGTGGATATGCAATGGAAGGCATTTAAAGACTGCATGGATGAACTACAACAATTGTTCATCCCAGTTTGGCAAAAGAATAAATCAGGGAAGGTAGTGCATCCGTGGATAACAAGGGAAATCAGGGATAGTATCAAAACAAAAGATGAAGCGTACAAATTAGCCAGAAAAAGCAGCCTACCAGAGGACTGGGAGAAATTCAGAGTCCAGCAGAGGAGGACAAAGGGCTTAATTAGGAAAGGGAAAATAGATTATGAAAGAAAACTGGCAGGGAACATAAAAACTGACTGCAAAAGTGAAGAGAAAAAGATTAGTTAAAACAAATGTAGGTCCCTTGCAGTCAGAAACAAGTGAATTGATCATGGGGAACAAGGACATGGCAGACCAATTGAATAACTACTTTGGTTCTGTCTTCACTAAGGAAGACATAAATAATTTGCCGGAAATAGCAGGGGACTGCGGGGTCAAATGAGATGGAGGAACTGAGTGAAATCCAGGTTAGCCGGGAAGTGGTGTTACGTAAATTGAATGGATTAAAGGCCGATAAATACCCAGGGCCAGATAGGCTGCATCCCAGAGTACTTAAGGAAGTAGCCACAGAAATAGTGGATGCATTAGTGATAATTTTTCAAAACTCTTTAGATTCTAGAGTAGTTCCTGAGGAGTGGAGGGTAGCTAATGTAACCCCACTTTTTAAAAAGGGAGGGAGAGAGAAAACAGGGAATTACAGACCAGTTAGTATAACATCGGTAGTGGGGAACTGCTAGAGTCAGTTATTAAAGATGGGATAGCAGCACATTTGGAAAGTGGTGAAATCATTGGGCAAAGTCAGCATGGATTTACGAAAGGTAAATCATGTCTGACGAATCTTATAGAATTTTTTGAGGATGTAACTAGTAGAGTGGTTAAGGGAGAACCAGTGGATGTGTTATATCTGGACTTTCAGAAGGCTTTCGACAAGGTCCCACATAAGAGATTAGTATACAAATTTAAAGCACACGGTATTGGGGGTTCAGTATTGATGTGGATAGAGAACTGGCTGGCAAACAGGACGCAAAGAGTAGGAGTAAACGGGTCCTTTTCAGAATGGCAGGCAGTGACTAGTGGGGTACCGCAAGGCTCAGTGCTGGGACCCCAGCTATTTACAATATATATTAATGATTTGGACGAGGGAATTGAATGCAACATCTCCAAGTTTGCGGATGACACGAAGCGGGGGGGCAGTGTTAGCTGTGAGGAGGATGCTAGGAGGCTGCAAGGTGACTTGGATAGGCTGGGTGAGTGGGCAAATGCATGGCAGATGCAGTATAATGTGGATACATGTGAGGTTATCCACTTTGGTGGCAAAAACAGGAAAGTAGACTATTATCTGAATGGTAGCCGATTAGGAAAAGGGGAGATGCAACGAGACCTGGGTGTCATGGTACACCAGTCATTGAAAGTAGGCATGCAGGTGCAGCAGGCAGTGAAGAAAGCGAATGGTATGTTAGCATTCATAGCAAAAGGATTTGAGTATAGGAGCAGGGAGGTTCTAATGCAGTTGTACAGGGTCTTGGTGAGACCACACCTGGAGTATTGCGTACAGTTTTGGTCTCCAAATCTGAGGAAAGACATTCTTGCCATAGAGGGAGTACAGAGAAGGTTCACCAGACTGATTCCTGGGATGTCAGGACTTTCATATGAAGAAAGACTGGATAGACTTGGCTTGTACTCGCTAGAATTTAGAGGATTGAGGGGGGATCTTATAGAAACTTACAAAATTCTTAAGGGGTTGGACAGGCTAGATGCAGGAAGATTGTTCCCGATGTTGGGGAAGTCCAGGACAAGGGGTCACAGTTTAAGGATAAGGGGGAAATCTTTTAGGACCGAGATGAGAAAAACATTTTTCACACAGAGAGTGGTGAATCTCTGGAATTCTCTGCCACAGAAGGTAGTTGAGCCCAGTTCATTGGCTATAGTTAAGAGGGAGTTAGATGTGGCCCTTGTGGCTAAAGGGATCAGGGGGTATGGAGAGAAGGCAGGTACAGGATACGGAGTGGGATGATCAGCCATGATCATATTGAATGGCGGTGCAGTCTCGACGGGCCGAATGGCCTCCTCCTGCACCTATTTTCTATGATATTCTATTAGCCTGAACATGCTAAAGACCCAAGCAATGGAATTTCATTTAACTGCAGATATTGCAGTTTGAACTTTATATTGATAATGTATATCATTAAGACCCCAGGATGAAGACCACCATGTCTCAAAGACATCACCCCACAGCTTCAACAATATGCCAAATCCTATTTTCCTGGTGATTGCGATTTCCCCTGATTTTTGTCCTCCCCTCCACTTTCCGAGTTTCAGCTACAGCTGCATCTTTGTCTGTGTTCTCTTATAGTGAAGACTGAAACCAGGTACTTGCTTGATTAATCTGTCAGTCTTGTTTTCCATGATTAATTCCCAGACTCACTTTCTATGGGATCAAAACATACTTTGTTATTTTTTCTTTTATAACATATCTACTGAAACTTCTATTTTCACACTTTGGCCTAGTTTTATTTTGTACTCTAATCCTTTCCTTTCTTATTCATCTTTTAGTCATTCACGGTGTTATTTACATTCTGTCCAATCTTTCGACCTATCACTTGTCATTGCATAATTATATGTTTAATTTTTTTAATCAATCTTTAACTTTTTTAGTTAACCGCAAATGGATCCCCCTTTAGAAATTCCTTTCTTGTTGGAATGTATCTACTAAGAAGATATATTAAAAATCCTCATCCATGGTTTCCACTACGTTTCAAATGATTGACCATAATTTGAAGTGATAGTTGATTTTATTGACCTCTGCATTCATGACCTGATAATTGCCCTAATGTTGGACTTTTATTCATCTTGGACAAAATAACCACAACATTCAATTATGGTCACTGGGATAGATATCTAGGGGTACCTTCACAATAAGGTCCATAATTAATCTTATTTTGTTGCACAATAGCATGCTTTCTGGTTGGCCTTAGAATGTGCTATTATTGGAAACTAGCCACTTAAACATTATTAATTCCTCGTTAAGGTTTCCTTTGCCTATCTGAGTTTCCTATCTTTATGCAGATTAATATTCTACTTGGATATTTACTTTCTGTTGAGCTTACTTTACACTTTCTCCCACCAGGTGTTTATGGTTCGGGGGCCTATACAACACTTGCATAAATATCTTCTTGCCTTCATTGTCTCTTAATTAACTGCATTGCCACAGGCTTAGAATTAAAGCAATAATTCCTCTTACCTGCTCAATATCACTTCCACTATACCGATTACAGCGCTGCTCAAGAAATGCCTCTTGGCATCTTTCCTGTTCTAGTGTTTCACTGATAAGCCGAGCAACCTCACTCTGCTGTCCAGATTTTTCTCGACCAATAAGAAATCTATGAAAACATTTTCACATTTTTAATTTTCTCACATTTCATAATTTTATTTTTCAAAATACATCTGTAAATGCATTATTGTACAAAAGCATAATGCTTTAAATCCGAATTAAAGCAGAACATTCTGGAAATGGTCAGCAAATCAGGCAACAAATGTGGTGAAAGAAAGAATTAACACGTAGATTGTTAATTCGCTTTCTCTCTATTCTGCTGAGCATTACCAGTGTAAATTTAAATGTTCTATATGTGGTATAACAAATTGATACATGTTGGTGCAATGTTTTCAATTTGCCTAAAAATATTCTATCATGTGATGTTGGTGGCCAGCATGGCCAGCATTTATTGCCCATTCCTAACTGGAGACATTTCAGTTCACTTTCTGAAGGTATTCCCATAAATGTATAAAGGATGGAGAAACAATTAGCTACGACAAAGATGAAAAAATGGCTTATATTTCCAATTAACTCAGAGAACAACTTGCAGGTGGCAGTTTTGTCAACTGCCATGTTCCTTCCACGTGGTAGAGGTTTAAAGTTTGGGAGATGCGCTGGAAGCATGGCCAATTGTTGTAGTGTATTTTTTTAGACTGCACACATTTCAGACAAACTGTGCCAATGTTGAAATAGTGTATATTGAAGGGAGTGGTTTGAGTGCTGATTAAGTGAACTGAGTATTTTGTGAGTCAAGTGGAGAACATTCTATCACTACATTCTGCCAAACCAAGCTCAAAAACATTAAGAAAAATCCAATCAAGTCAACAACCTCTCCATAAGCATAAAAACTGGAGGGCAAGATCAATAGAATTACCATAAGCAGGGCTCGAAATTAACGGTTGCCCGGTTGCCAATGGCCATCTAAAGTCCTGCCGGGCAACCTAAAAGCCGTGTCAATTTGCCCGGCTTGGCAAGCAAACAAAAAAAAATCAAATGCCGATCGTGAATTCACGATCGCCATTTGATTTTTTTTTTTGCGATGGGTGCGGTCGCACCCCCCTTTTTTTCCCCCAGAGTAAAAAAATACAGAGTCAAAAAAAAATCAAAAAATTGGGGCGCAATATTTTTTTATTCTATACCAGGACAGAGGGAGCCTTGCCTTTGGGCTCCTTGGCTCTCGCAGCCGTACAGCCACAGAATGACCCTGGCATTGCGCTCGATGACCGAGAGGGCAGAGGCTTGTTCTTCCCCCGGAGCGGCTCGTTGCCGCTATCGCTGCTGCAAAACATGAGGCCAAGGCTTTCGAAGGCAGCATCGGCGGCAAACGTCTCCCTGGCCACGTTCTTGATCAACTCGGGCTCAAGTCTGCAGTGCTCGAAGAAACTCTCCAAGCCTGAGCGGGCTCGGGAGAAGCAGCAGCTGAGGTCGGAGTGCGAGCGCCGCATTCCGCCTTAACCAACCCGCCGCTTGAGCGGCTCCTTGGGGCGATCTGCTGCTGTTTTTCGGGGCGCTGCTGGCGTGGCTACTGGGGGGGGAGAGGAGAGGAGGGGAGGGGGGGGAGATGAGAGGGGGGGGAGATGAGAGGGGGGAGAGGGGAGAGGAGGGGGGGGAGAGGAGAGGGGGGAGGGCGGGAAAAAGAAAGGAAGAGGTGGAGACAGTAGGCTGTGGGAGAGCTGGGAATGGGAGGGGAAGGAGGGAGAAAGCAAGTACTACCTGAAATTGGAGAAGCCAATGTTCATACCGCTGGGGTGTAAACTGCCCAAGCGAAATATGAGGTGTTGTTCCTCCAATTTGTGGTGGGCCTCACTCTGGCCATGGAGGAGGCCCAGGACAGAAAGGTCGGATTCGGAATGGGAGGGGGAAGTTGAAGTGCTGACCCACCGGGAGATCAGGTTATTGCGAACGGAGTGGAGGTGTTGCGCGAAGCGATCGCCAAGCCTGCACTTGGTCTCACCGAGGTTGATCATACGCTGAATAATCCAACCACATTTTTGTTTGGAAGTGGAAAGAAATAATAGAAATTGCATTCATTGCAACGTGTAAAAAGAGTTGAGATATTATATTATAATTTTGCTGCATGTCATTGTGGTATATATCATGTCTTGATTGGTGAATATGTTTAGTTTGTGACTTTATTTGAAACAGAAATAATATGTGAATGCTTCATAGAGCATAATTCTGACTGGTAACTACACACTTCGTCCGAGCACATTATCGCACGCGTCATGCAAGCCGTCTTAAATGACCATCTAAACTGTCATTTGGCAACCTAAAAAGCTGCCTAGGATGTCCGGCTGGCAACAGAGAAAAAAAGTTAAGTGAGAGCCCTGATAAGGTCATCAACTTGAAACCTTAACTCTGTTTCTCTCTGCCAGATGTTGCACGGTCTGTAGTGTATTTCCAGGATTTGTTTCTTCAGAATACGATCATTTGCCGTTTAAAAAAAAATTCAGCTGTTACTAATACTCTGTTGACAGTTCTCATTTGAGTTTCTCCAGGATCACTTGGTTTCAGACTTCATTACAACGTTGATTCACACAATGATTTAAACACAAAGAACGTGCTAGAAAACCAGGATAAGTGCTCAATGAAGAAAACCAAGCCCGAAGCCAAAGTAGTATCTGAACTGAACTTATGCTATGAACAATAACTTTGTCACATGTACCTAGGTACAGTGAAGTGTTTTGTTTTGCATGCACCCTGGTAAAATCATATAGCAGACTTCACCTAGGCAGTACACAAATGTCACTAAGTTTCTGGCCCAGATAAAGTTACAAAAGTTCACCGAACAGTCCTATCTTCCCTCCCCATCTTCTGCCTGCCGTCACACGTAGTATGTGGCCCCCCTCACCCGCCGGGTTGCCCGCCATTCTCGCCCCCCAATTAGAGGCTACCACTCTACTGCCTGGATAAAGGTTGTAGTTGATGAATACCAATTATCTCAGCCCAGAATATTATATGCAATTTTACTGACATTGAATTCAGGCATGGGCATAAAGGTACATGTACTGTGCAGGTCACACAATTGCTCAGTAATGATCATTTCTGACTATCTCACCCCAACATGTCATTATCACTGCCAAATACTCAGACATAACATCCCGAATCAGGAAGTTTTGTCCAGATCACCCATATCTGGGGTGCCGTAAGGCTCGGTGCTGGGAAGCCAGTTATTTACAATATATATTAACGATTTAGACAAGGGAATTAAATGTGACATCTCCAAGTTTGCGGATGACACAAAGCTGGGTGGCAATGTGGGCTGCGATGGGGATGCTATGAGGCTGCAGGGTGACTTGGATAGGTTGGGTGAGTGGGTAGATGCAGAATAATGTGGATAACTGTGAGGTTATCCACTTTGGTGGCAAGAACAGGAAGGCAGATTATTATCTGAAAGGTGTCAGATTAGGAAAAGGGGAGATGCAACGAGACCTGGGTGTGTTTGTGCATCAGTCACTGAAAGTAAGCATGCAGGTACAGCAGGCAGTGAAGAAAGCTAATGGCATGTTGGCCTTCATTGCGAGAGGAATTGAGTTTAAAAGCAAGGAGGTCCTACTGCAGTTGTGCAGGGCACTGGTGAGACCGCACGTGGAGTATTGTGTGTAATTTTGGTCTCCCAATTTGAGGAAGGACATTATTGCTATTGAGGGAGTGCAGCGTAGGTTCACCAGGTTAATTTCCGGGATGGCGGGACTGACATATGATGAAAGAATGGGTCGACTGGGCTTGTATTCACTGGAATTTAGAAGGATGAGAGGGTATCTTATAGAAACATATAAAATTCTTATGGTCTCCCAATTTGAGGAAGGACATTATTGCTATTGAGGGAGTGCAGCGTAGGTTCACCAGGTTAATTTCCGGGATGGCGGGACTGACATATGATGAAAGAATGGGTCGACTGGGCTTGTATTCACTGGAATTTAGAAGGATGAGAGGGCATCTTATAGAAACATATAAAATTCTTATGGGATTGGACAGGCTAGATGCGGGAAAAATGTTCCCGATGTTGAGGAGTCCAGAACCAGGGGTCACAGTTTAAGAATAAGGGGTAGTCTACTTAGGACTGACATGAGGGGAAAAAAATTCAATCAAAGAGTTGTGAATCTGTGGAATTATCTGCCACAGAAGACAGTGGAGGCCAATTCACTGAATGTTTTCAAGAGTTAGATTTAGCTCTTAGGGCTAAAGGAATCAAGGGATATGGAAAAAAAGCAGGAACGGGGTACTGATTTTAGATGATCAGCCATGAAAAATATTGAATGGCTCGAAGGGCCTACTCCTGCACCTAATTTTCTATGTTTCTATAAATTCTATATATAATTCTCATCTCTCTTGTAGGACAATTTAAGAAGGCAGTTATGAACTTGGTTCCAACTGAGGCTATATGAGCCAAACCAACGTGGGAGAGGAAATCTTGCTCCTTTAAAGAATTTAATAATCCAGGTATGTTGATTTTCATTGCTAGTTCTAATTTATTATTTCATCTTAAGGTCATTAATTAAACTTTACCAGGTACTGCATAAGAACTCATTTGAAGTCAGCAATAGCACAGGTTTCCAGATCATAATTACAATGACATAATCATTGTGCTTTGGTACCCTCCCTGAGTTTACAAGAAACTAATGAGTCGAGTTAATAATGAAGTAAAAATACTCCTTTTCGCAAAACGGTGCAAGTTAAATATATATAAAATTATTGATTGAAGCCTATCGCCTCTATTGTATAAATTGATTTATTACAACAACTTACCTGACCATACCTTTGGTGTTCTTCAATACAGTGGCTGCAAACATTTGTGTAACCCCAACCAAACTGACACCATCCACTTCAACTATCTGGTCATTCACCTGGATTCTGTAATAAAGAATACAAATTTATGCTCTGTGGTACAGTATATTTTATCCAGTGAATTTCAAGCAGCTTTTATGAGCAAACTGCAGTACAAAGACAACTACTATTTTCTTTTCAAAAATTAGTCAGATTTTCTTAGATAAGCAGTTAGGCAAATTTAATAAAAAAGGCCATTTTTTCCTGTCGCTGTAGAGTTTTAGACTCAAAGATACTACTTTGAAATAGATCATGTTTAAACTCAAGTCACAAGAAAACCAACAATCAGATACAGTGACCATGGATTTCAACGGAAAGGAACACGGTACAGAAGACAATTTATAGGTAATTATATTTTCTTGATATAATTATGTTAATTAAATGCATTTGCTTTGCGTATCTAATACATTAAAGTGTTTTTTAAAATGTTATAGTTTTGAAAATATTTGTACCTCAAAGGCTCAATTTAAATGTTCCTAATCATTTTCAATTTCGCAGCTTTATCAAACCATTTGCATGGGATTAATGATCAATGAAGCCTTGTGGTACCTAGTGCCTTACTAATCATGTTATGGCTGGTTTCTTTCTAGGTTTTTATACAGGTGGACAGAATAAGAACAGAATTAACAAGTGCATGAACAGTGAACAATAAACAATTTTATAGATATTTTGGATTGACGATCTTTGTTTCTCCAGGTATCATACAAGTTATAGAAGATATGCCAGGCTACATATGCTTCAGTAGACACAAAAAGCTGCAGTAACTCAGCGGGACAGGCAGCATCTCTGGGGAAGGAATGGGTGGCGTTTCTGCTTAAGTGACTGCTTTCAGAAAAGGATTTGCAATTTTAAGATAAGATCAAAAATGTTTATGAAAAAGGCAATTTAATCAAATAGCATTTTTAATTGAATACCGAACTATTACTCCAATTGCAAATGCACCATTTTTCACTCTTAATTCCTTATCATTCAAAAAATGCGACAAGGCCTGTTATTTGATCAATCCATAGCTAGATACATTAACTAGTTAACGTCTTACCGTTTATCTCTACATGCAGCTCCACCCTCAGTGATAGTCTTCACAAAAATTCCCAATTTTTCAAGTCCTTGATCTGCACCAACACCCATGCCAATAATGCTAATTCCAAGTCCACCTTCACCTAAATGTTAGATACATTTTTAAACAAAGTACATTTGTTTTAAAACAATGATCATGCTCACTTATTTAGCAAGTCTACTGTAGTAAAATATCCCCATCTCCTTCAAAAAAGTACATGGTGATTTGGTTAAAGTAAAAAATCATGCATTAGCTTGGGCATGGGGTGTTGGACAATGTCAAATAAATACATACTGAGGAGGATTCGGAGGTTATGTGGAAATATTGGAAGACTGATGAGTGAAGTAGTATGATAGCTGAAAAATATCTGTGGATATAAACTGTTTTGTGCACATGGTACATGAATTTTGGGCTAGATAATGAACTAGTTGTAAACTGTATTGAGTTATGAATAGTAATGAAGCCATTAAGTTTGAGCTCACTATTTCAGTTCAGAAATTTAAATTAAAGTAATTAAATAGATATGAACTTTTAAAAGCTATTCTCAGTAATAATAACCATGAAAACTCTCAGTGGCCATAAAAAAAGCATCCGGTTTAGATATCTTTCAGTGATGGAAGTGTACTATCCTTATCTAGTGTGAACTATATGTCACTCCAGTGCCTCCAATGGGATTCATTCTTAATTGCAATTAGGGGTGCACAAAGAATATTATATTGTCAACGATGTTCACATCCCATGAATGAATGGATGAATGAATAAATAAATAGTCTGAACACATTGTTCCATTGACATTTCTTTCTCTTTGGCAATTACCAAAAAACAAATGACAGCGACTTTGAGTCCTGAAAAGCGCTATATAAATAAAATCTATTATTATTATTATTATTATTAGATGTGTCAGCAATGTGATTCAAACAATTCTTCATGTCACCCTGAAAAACACTACAAATACTTTCTGCAATGGTTAACTTTGCATTAGATTATGATACTTTATCTAAAAGGCTGAAAAAACTTACTTTGTACAGTTGTTGGAAATAATTTAAATATATTTCTATATGCATGTCAAATTCCATATTTTCATTATCTGATATTTTATAAATATCTGATACTTTAGAAACAACTATTTGTTAGCTGATTAAGTAGGAAAAGAGAGCCAACAACAAAACAGCTACTTTAAAACTCACCCTTCTCAATTTCAACTGGAAATACATCCATTTTTTCCACTCTCTTCTCCAATTCGTATTCTGCTGATGCTGCCACAGGATCAACGTCCTCATTTCGCCTATCATAGTCATCATTTGAATAGGTACTGTAAACCTGCAAAACATTTGTGAAATGTTGCCGTCTTCCATACCGTCATTAAATTTCAAATCAACTAATTTCATATCTCACCAATGTTTTTCAGTAAAAATACAGTAAACAGTTACTAGGAAAATGCTACTGCTTCAGCATAGTCCCGGTGGACTATGCTGAAGCAAGTACATTTGTTGTAATCCTCCAATGTTCGATATAGACGTACAATAGAACATGCTACCCAAAACTTTATACTGCACTGCCATTAACTAGAACTTTAAAAAAATGTCTGCTTGGCTCAAGCAGGTCTAAATTCAACTTCTGCTTTAAAACTTCACTACCAATGGAATGTATAAACTAAAACCATGATTTCCCACAAAAAAGTAAAAGACAAAAAGACTCATTCATTTTATTTGCTTTCCAAATATTAAATTAAATATTTGATGCATTTGATGTGCAAAGATGACTGCACTTAAAAAGCAATTAAATGTTAACTGTCCCTTCCCAGATTTCCATTTCAGGGATTCACATATTTAACCTGGCCAATGAACACGATGGAACTTGTTACCACAGCAAAATCTCTGGGCTGGGACAAGCCATGGCAGTCAAGGGAAGAGGAATATAACAGTTTTCTAACAGGAGGAGATGAGAGAGACCACAGTTTAGTTTAGAGATACAACACGGAAACAGGCCCTTTCGCCCACTGACCAGCGATCCCCACTATCCTGCAAACACTACGGATAATTTTACAATTACAATTATACCAAGCCAATTAACGTACAAACTCCATACAGAGAAGCACCCATAGTCACGGTCGAACATGGGTCTCTGGCACTGTAAGGCAGCAACTCTACCGCTGCAGTTTGTCTGCCACTGCCACTGAAATGAGGACTACCAGTCCTCGGCAATGGATGATTTTAGAAAAATAATTAAACAATCCATGGTAAAACATAAAGTTAAAGTGACACAAGGATTATAAGAAGTACATTTCATTATCTTCAAATTCTGATTTATTTAGATGAAGGATTAGGGTAGTGGAAGAATTGGAAGAAAATCCAGAAATAGGAGAAATAGTAATTAGTTATGACGACTATTAACTGTACTTCCTGTAACAGAATCGTCTCCAGATCTGGATAGTGCCAATCCTGGCCCCACATCCAAAATAAATTGCAAATCAATGGCAATAAAAATGGAGAACCAGATTTTAACAAAATATACACTTTGCATGGAAAAAAGCAAGATACTGTGGAAGGACAAAAGTTCTTGTTAATTCATGGTATCACAAATTTAGATAGTTATAATTTTTCAGTAATGCATAAATTGGAAAATTAAGATTGAACACACATACCAAGATGTAAGTCACATGAAATAAATCTACCACTCTTGGCAAGAGTGCATCTTTTGGCACACCAATTGTTCCAAGTTTGTTATGTAGACTTAACCAAAAAACATTACATATTATCCTATCTTTTTTCTCCAGAGATGCTGCCTCTTATAACATTATATATTATTTGATAAAATCATAATTTGTATCATTTTATGAATATTGTGATCCTTTTACTTATTTAAGACAAATATTCCACTGTCAAATCGAGAATGCTGAAGCAGAACTCATAATAAATTTAGTTGCAGTAATTATTTAGTTTTGAGATGTAAATAAAAATGAATAATACCATTTTTCAAGTTGGAAATGTATAATACTCACAAAATGTTTCCTCGAGGCTTTCACACTAAATAATCTTTAATTAAACTATTGGATTTTAGCAGAGTATTGCAAAGCCTTAGGAAATATACTACTGCGCACAATTTTCTATTGACTTCATTTTTTGGGATGTGGGATTTCGGATGAGGCCGGCATTTACTGCACACTCCAAATAGAGAAAATGGTGGTGAGCCAACTTCTTGAACTGTTGCAGTCCTTCTGATGAAGATACTACACAGAGCTAGTAAATCAAGAACTGCATGATTAAGATCCAAAACCATCCAAGACAACAAATCATCTACTGCAGGAACTCAGCGAATCGAGCAGCATCTACAGATGGAAAAGACCTGTTCAGGAAAGTCAGATTGGTGTGGACTTGGAGGGCAACATGTATTCCTGCGTGCATAGTGGTTGAGGATGTGGGATTGGGGATGGAGTTGAATTCACTGGAGATGGTCTTGGAGGGGAGGATGCTCCTCAAACTGCAGAGCATCTTGGACAATACCCCTTCCATGACACACTGGTCAACCCGAGGAGCACCTGCAGCAACAGACTGGTTCCACCAAGGTGCAGCACAGAACGCCACAGGAGATCCTTTTCCCCTGTGACTATCAAACTGTACAACTCCTCCCCCTTCTGTCGTGTGGTAGACTGATTCCCCTTCCCCCCTCCCCAATCTTTGCACATCCCCAAACCTGGACTTTCCACTCATCCCTTTAATTTCATGTTTCATGTATCTTGTTGAGTTTTATGACTGGTGGCAGACCAATTTCCCTCCTGGGATAAATAAAGTTCTATCGTATCGTATTGGGAGAGGCTATCAGATTGGGAGTAACCCCAGCCAATAACTGAAGCTGGAATACATTTCAGCCACTAGGTGGTGGTGGCGGCAAATGGAATTAACATTTAGGGTGACTTATACAATGCATCAAATCAGATGTTCTTTCCTGTTTGCAGGAATTTATTGCAACATTGACTTCCGGAGCAATTGTCTTCTTCTACATTATGTTAGAAGCTTTCTAGTCCTAGATAAAAACCAAGGGTCATTTTCATGAATGGGTATTAATTATTTTATATCCATGAGTTTCAATTTTCTTCTCAGATAAATACTGTTCCAAATACAGCCTTAAAATCGCAACGTTTTCTAATCTGACAACTCAGTAGTACAGTAACTACAAGACAACTAACTTCAAGATTGAGGGCGAAGAAACGTGAACATGATTTAATGAGATACAAAAGCATTATATTTGAATAAATTAACTACGTTTATTCTCTGAAAATGATAGGGAAGAGGTACCAGGATATTGTCACTGTACTTCATCATTCAGCAAATTTGATGAGTACACAATCCCAAAACCTGAGGCACACAGGGCCTTGATCAGCTGGAATCTGCCTCACATCAAAACTATGTTCCTGTGGACATGCTGAAACAAGCAGCACGCTTCAAAGGGTTTGCCGCTCATAAGATTCAGTTCTACAATGGCTTCTGCATAATACTTTCAAAAATGTTTGCCCAGCCCACACATACAGGTAGGCCCAAGTTTAAACAGATCCCATCCAATTTGGAACCAGTCATTCTCATTTCACTGCAGGCTAATAACTCATCTTGTGCTGCTATGAATGATTTCAAAGTCTAATACGGGTAAACAAAAAAATCTTAGCTGCTGTATGTTGGCTTCTGATGTTTAGATGTGTTCAGGTTTATATTTGAGGACTTTACTTCATATTTTTCCCTTTAGTTTTCTGCAAGATCGTTAAGATTTTACAGGCAAAAATGTGCTTTCCTACCGTTTGTAAAATTAACCTTGTTTAGGATTTCACAGTACACAGTCGGCAGCACAGCAGCGCAGGCAAAATTTGCTTTCCTACCGTTTGTAAAATTAACCTTGTTTAGGATTTCACAGTACACAGTCGGCAGCACAGCAGCTGGTATAGCTGCTGCCTCACGGTGCCAGATACCTGGGTTCGGTTCTGACCTCGGCTGCAGTTTGTGTGGAGTTTGCACGTTCTCCCTGTGACTGCGTGTGTTTCCACTGGGTGCTCCAGGTTCTTCCCACATCCCAAAGACATGCGGGTTAGCCGGTTAATTGGCAACTGCAAATTGCCACTAGTGTGTAGGGAGTGAACGTGAAAGGATGATCGATGGCTGGTGTGGACTCGGTGGGCCGTAGGTCCTGTGCCATTATGTATCTCTAAACTAAACTAAATAAAATGTTTCTGTGCATGGCGTCATTTCAGTTAAATATTGGGAAACTATTTATTTAAATGGAAACTTCTAGTAGCTATGCATTACAAAGATGACCTGCTATCCTCAAAACTGCACTGTTCCAGTAGCTTCGAAAGAGATGGAGTGCAACGCTTTGATGCAGAACACGATAGTCTTAAAAGAAAATCTATCGTCCACTCTGGGCACCTGCAGCATACTTAAGAAAACTGGAAGGTCAGGACCCTTCTTCAGACTGACCCCGAGTTACTCCAGCATTTTGTATCCTTTTGTGTAAACCAGCATCTGCAGTTCCTTGTTTCTACTTGGTCCTCGATTTTCCCTGTACTTGTGAATACCCCATGAATAGAAATTCCTTTCACTAACACCACACTGAATCATATATGCAACTCATAATCTGTCTGACCCATTGCCAAGTTGTATGCGACTCAAGCCTATAAAATGATGAAAGGTTTTGATAGTTTGGATACAGAGAAAATGTTTCCACTTGGGAAAAGCATAACTAGAGACCATGAATGTAAAATAGAATAAAAATAAACCTTACTCACAGTAGTGATAATTTAGAACTTGTTTCCACCAGAAGTTACTGAACCAATAGTACAGAAACATTTAAAAGGGCATCGCAACTTATAAAATGAAAAATATAATAGTGATATGCAAATAGACTTCGATGAGGAAAGGAGACTCCAATGAAGTGCCCATTGGTTACACCAAATAAAGTAAAAGAATGATTAGATGAAAATTGAATATTAGCATATATCAACTAGAAGTATAACAGATTGCACAGCTATAATAAATGTAAACGCTGATCTATTGGAATCTGAGACAAGTGTTCATACTGAGAAATATTAAATAGAGACATGAAACAAATATTTTGTACCAGTCTTCTCAGTGGAAGATAGTCAAATAAGGGTGCTACAAAGAAGCATACATTGGGGAACTTAAATGGATTAATATCTAAAGAGATCAAGTGCAAGGCAAACTAGTGAGATTGAGGATGACAAATCCTCTGGACCCCAGCAGGGATGCACGAGAAGTAACTAAAGAAATAGTAGTCGAGTTTTCTGGATTACTATATTCTTTGGATTCTGGAAAAGTTCCAGAAGATCAGAAAACAGTAATGCTCCATGGATTACAAATTCCCAACTTGGGAGATTGCTAGGATTGATGATAAAGGATTTACCAGCTGCTGTGGGGCTGTTGGTATCGTCTGCCGGGTAGGAGGAACAGGGCATTTCTATGTGCCTTGACTACCACCACCCCCTCCCCCATCTTGAGCCAGAACATCAAGCCAAGCAGATCTGGGAGTACTGGGTCACTCTTTCACTCAAGGAGACAGTGAGGCCGCCTGGTGGCCGCCCTTCCCACACCTGCTTGCTCTCCCATCACTATTTTTATTGTGATCCTCTCCCATACACTACTTTGTTCATTTCCGACTTATGAACAGTTCGGTTTACAAACAGTTCTCAGAAACTGAACCCTGTCGGAACCGGGAGTCTGCCTGTAAAGAGGACCTGGTGCACGTAGCTCATTTCTAAAAAGACATCCATCAGAATGCTGCAAAAAAGGTTACTGCACAAGCTAAAGGCTCGTATTAACATATTCCTATGATAAAGATTGCTTCATTTACACTTAAGCAAAGGGTAGAAACAAACATTTTCAAGTTATCGGGCAGTGATCGAGGATCAATACTGGGACCTCGCCTGCATACAATCAAAATTCATCATCTAGATTAGGAATCACATGTAATATGGTAATGCACCCACATTTATTAATGATGCAAAGATAGGTGAGAATTTAAGATTCAAGGACACAAAAGTATTTGCGAAGGAATCTAGAGAGGTTTTCTGTGTGGATAAAAAGATATAAATTAGAATACAAAATGGAGAAATACAAGATTAATTAACTTTCAAAAGAATAGAAAAGTAGATTAGTTTAAAAAAAATTTAATGTTGATATTCAGAAGAATCTGGTGCCATAAAAGAATGATAGTTAGCATGAGGGAATAGTAAATAATTACAGCAAATCCAAAACTAACTGCATACAAGAGCTTGGGGGACTTCATTTGGATGCGCATAACATAATTCAAGCAAACATCTGCATAAGTTATGTCCTCCTCTTAATCATTACAACACAGAAACCATTAGAGATAGGTGCGCCATGAATGAGAGCTTACAATTACATGGAAGTTGCACTAGGACAAAATAAAGAGTCTTTTGTGGGCCATAAGCACTCGGAGGGTGGCAGAAAATGCAATCCAGGAAGCCACAGCTGCTCGTCTTGAAGTGGATACTGGAAGGCATTGTATCTACAAAAATGGATACAGGAGTCAAAGGAGGAGTCTCGGATGGACCATAAGGAAAAAGTTGGATAGAAACACTGGAAGTAGTTTTCACTTTGCAGGCTTGCTCCTGAGTTTATGAACACATGCGCAGTGGCACTTTTTTTCTCCAAAAGCTTCACAAATATTGGAAATTATGCCTTGTTCTCTTTGGAATAGAAACGTCTGCAAGGGGATCTGATAGAGAGAATTAAAAATCATGGATCAGACAGAGAGTAGAAAAAGAGAAAATGCTCTCATTGACGCAAGCGTCAAGAACAGGGAGCATGGAATTATGGCAACTGCCAAAAAAGCCAAGAGTAACCACATGTAGCAACTGAAAGGCACTGCCAGAAGTAGTAGCAGAGGCAGGTTCAAATGTAGCTTTGAAAAGGAGCGGAATAAGTATATGAAGGAAAATAATTTGTAGGCCTCTGGGGAGAATTGGAAAGAATGACATTAGCCAAATTGCTCCTGCATAGAGCCTGTACAGATTCAATAGACCAAATGACCACGTTCCATGCTCTAAACATTAAGTGATGTAGGAAACGATTGTTAGTACAACAGTACAAACTTTTGGAGACTGCAGAGTGCAGTTATCATCTCATTAAAGGAGAAAGGATTGCCTTGCCCGTTAGACAGTCTAGTGTTTCACTAGATTGATTGCTAGGAGGAGGTGCTTAACCTTTTAGGAAACATTGAGTGAAGGATGAGGAGTGATCTCATTGAAACATGCAAGATTCCAAAGGGTCCGTTTGGGGAGATGATGTGAGAATGTTTTCTTTGGTGAGTACAGTTAAAGGAAAAAAGAATTAAGAAACAGAATCAACTACTTAAAATAAGATGAGGAAGAGTGCTATGAATCTTTAGAATTTTCAATCCCAGAAGGTAGTGGATACAGAATTCTAAAATCAAATTGAGGCTGAGATGGATATTTTGGGGGATTTTAAGGGGTGCAAGAATATTGGGGATCTGTTTTGTCCTCCATTTTACAAAATAATTTGCTAATGTTTAAATTCCAAAGGTTACAGATGTCAGTGACTTAATGTACCGTTACCAGATTTTCAATTTTTGCTTCAATTTCACAGCAGATGCAGTGTTCCTCCCTTTAACTTGAACACGTTTAAAAAGATCAAAATAAGCAACACTGGACAACTGTGTTAATCCAAAACTCTAATAATCCAGCAGCCTGGAGTTTGATGGTGCACAACTAGCAAATTTTCTGCACTATTAGATAACACTCTTAATAATGCACCCATCCATTATAACTTTACTTCCTTTTAAAATGTTATACAGCAATATATATATTTTTCAGTAAAACAAAGTTCCTAATGAGGACAGTAAGGAAGGCATTGGTGAGTTCCTAATGAACGTAGATAGGGGGTCCCATTGAGCTCGTAATGAGGGTGAAAAGGAGGCCCTGGTGAATTCACAAGTAAAGGAAACATCACTCAGTAAGCCAGATGCCTGGTAAAGAATGTTAATATTGGTTTGCTTATCCTGCCTAGGTATTTGAAGGATTTTGCAAACATGGCATTGGTAGTTTCTTTGAGGTGCTTGCAATAAATAGTCCGAGTCTCAGAAGTATCTAGAAGGATAAGGATCACTGCATTTTTCCTTTCTCATCATGGACCTTTGTGCAGCATTGCAGAAAAAATAAAAAGTGGTCAAGACAATAATGCAGACTTGCTTGACAACTCTGCACTGAGATTGGATCAGTTGTAAACCCATTGGTTAGGATGACAGCTTGCAGGTCATCAAGATTCAAATATACGATGGCGGTGAATATTATTGGGCAGGAAGATAGATGGAGGATGGTCCACTGTCCCTCCACAATAGTGTTGAACACTTTGGGCATGCTATGTATGCCTTGTACAGTAGGTTTTACTTATCAACAATATGTAATCATAATAAGTAACAATAAGTACTTATCAAATAATAATTGAACTCCATTCAGGAGTTACGGTACAGCAGATGGATTTATAGTGTACAATTAACTGAAAATTATTTTAGTCTATACCATTCAATGACATGCTTGGCTATTAGGCTATCTGGTGTGACCTAGATACAAAGTCCTTTCAACATTCTTAAAAGGTTACCATGGAAACCGAACTTGAACAATGCTCTTTTATATCCAAAAATGCAGTAGGTGTAACTATCATTTACAATGGAGAACCAAGTCCCATTCAAGCTGAATATGAGGGATTACTTACAATTGCAGAAAATAGAATAAACTATTACAGCACAAAATAATGTTCTATAAAAGAGGTTGTAAAGTGGCAGACTCTGACATACTTATATTGATTTAGTTTGGACTGCCAGTTCTAATATATATTTAGTTCTGCTTTGCCTATGAACAGATATTCAGTGAACTTATGCCATACTTTAAAAAAAACACATAAATAGACATAAAATGATCTTCAAGTGATCAGGCGTACATTTCCTATTTTGTGCCCCGTTCATGTCAATGATTTTACCACCCAGAAAAATTTAAATATTTGGGAATCGAAATTACCAGAACATATCAAGGTATGTTCAGGGCAAATTTTGACCCCCTACTTAATAAATTAAATACACTAATTAAATTCTGGAAAACGCTCCCGATGTCTTTAATAGGCCGAATAAACGCAATAAAAATGATCTTTTTACCACAAATTTTATACCTATTTCAATCAATTCCTATATACTTACCTAAGAAGTTTTAAAAAAAACTCGACTCAGATATCACTAATTTTATATGGGACTATAAATCATAGAATACAAAAAACTCATCTGAATAAACCTAAAGTATTGGGGGGTTTAGCACTACCTAATTTTATGTATTATTATTGGTCAGTAAATATTAAAAACATGATTCAACTGATGGATAACTACGCCCAGCAAGTAGACTGGATTGTAATGGAGAAAGAGGATTGCTCCTCTAGAAACATTGGAGCGATCCTCCTCTCTCCAATGAAACTGAATAACATAAATTATAATAAGAACCCAATTATTCATAGTACAATCCGTATTTGGAAACAAATAAAACAAAATTTAAAATTAAGAAATTTATCACTTTTATTACCTATAGTCAATAACCCTTCGTTTAGTCCTTCTATTATAGATAAAGCTTATACACAATGGGATAGACTAGGAATTAAAACGCTTGGTGACTTGTATGAAACTGGAAAATTACTTTCATTTCAACAATTACAAATAAAATATAAACTCGGAAATAATCAATATTTTAAATATTTTCAAATATGCGACTATTTGAAAAAATATACAAAAGATCATTATAATAACCCAGTAGATGTATTGGACGAGGCAATGCAGATAAAAGCGGAATCAGCAAACTTAATATCATATTTGTATAATATTATTTTAAATGTACAAATACCACCTACGGAGGGTATCAGAAGAGACTGGGAACAAGAGTTAGCTATTAAAATTTCAAAGGAAAGTTGGAATGAATACTTATTAAACGTGCATAAATGCTCGATTAATGTAAGACACACTTTAATACAATTTAAAATTTTACATAGATTATATTATTCGAAAACTAAAATTCATAAAATTTTCCCAAACATATCATCTATTTGTGATAAATGTCAATCCCAAGAAGCTACTATAGCGCACTCATTCGTCTTCTGTACAAAAATTCAAAAATTTTGGAATGAAATTTTTGAAATCTTTACAAAGTTATTTAAAACAAGACTGATACCCAAAGCAGAATGGATTATCTTCGGAATAACGGAAGATGATCCAGAACTAAATGTGTTTCAAAATAAATTAATGGACTATGGGTTAATAACTGGAAAAAAGCTAACTCTAAAATTTTGGAAGAAGGCTCCAATACCAACTATAAATATGTGGATTTCAAATATGTTTGAAACATTACACCTAGAAGAGATAAGACTCCTCCTAGCAGGTAAACCAGATCACTTCCACCTGACGTGGTCTGCATTTATAGAATTATTACAAACATAGGGTGCAAAAGTACTTAAAAAAAAATAAAAAATTGAGGTCAGGTAAGGGGGGGATGATAGTTGAAGAGTTGGTATGTCCTATTTACGTAATGCTCAAAAAAATATATATTTTTTCTTTTTTTTTTTTCCTCTCTCTCTTTCTCTTTTTTTTCCTAGGGCCTATCTCTTAACTCTCTTTTTTTTTGTTTTTAATTTCGCTCTTATAGGGTCTTCGTCCTTTTTTGTTGTTACATTTTCTACACTTTTCTACACTTTCACTTTTTCCTTCACTTTCTTCTTTCTTTCAATCTTTTCCTTTTCTAGTGTAAAAAAAAAAATAAAGGGAGTACATTAATTGTAAGAAGATACAAATGACGAGTATTAATGTATGTGGTTGTAATGTAATGTACTTCTAATAAATAAAAATTAAAAAAAATTTAAAAAAAAAATGATTTTACCACCAAATTATGACTAGTATTACATAAACAACATTGGTAAATTCAGGCCTGGCCTACATCAAAGGCAAACACTTTGTTTTGTACTTAAAAAAAACTTCCACTCAAAAGGTTGCCCTTATAATCGAGATTCCTAAGCAGCAGTTTTGGATCCTTGTCTTCTCCAGCTAGCTATAACACACGCAAAACAGGAAATGTAATACACAGCATAATACAGAGTGTGCAAGCCAGCCACATGGCAAAATAGAGTAAAGATATCACGATAAAATATTCAAAGATGCTAAAAGAACTAAGAAATCAGAACCAAATCAAAAATGCTTTTTCTCCTAAAAAAATTGATACCTAGGTAAAGGACCCAGTTCAAAACTGGAAACACCACATATTTGAAAAACAAACCAAACAAGGTAAAACAAAGTAAATAGTTACGTTTTTTAGCCCGTTATACACTTTAAACTTTTATGAAGTAAAATAAGAGCAAGAAAGATGAGAATTGAGGTATGAAGAAACAATGTCACATTTTCAAAAGAGTAATAAATCTAAATCTGAATTTTGCTGCATTCTGACGATACAAAGTGAAAAGTAATACGAGAGGTTTGAGTGAGAAATAGCAACAACACAGCAAAAAAAATAAGCGAATCACCAAGAAGATATGTTTTTATGTTTATGCTCACGATAATGTTTAACCACCCTGGTACAACTTAAACGCACAATTTTTTTTATTTCATACATTGTGAAACTGAGAACTAATGAAGACCAGCAAAGAATGGGATAATGAATGAGACCTGGCGCATAGACACAAAATGCTGAAGTAACTCAGCGGGACAGGCAGCATCTCTGGATAGAAGGAATGGGTAATGTTTCAGGTCGAGACCCTTCTTCAGATTTATCAGTCAAATATTTGAACATTAAGCTGAAAGCAACTCTTTCTGTAAAGATGTAAAGGAATTGGGATTGAAAAAAGTGAAACACGTCAGAAAAGTCCACTGATTAGGATCATGTGAAGTGGTAATATCAGGGAGATGGCTAGAATATGTGCAGAATAAATTCTATGGAGGGCAAGCATAGAGGAACAAATGTTTGGTGGCCCCCTTAAAAGATTAATTATCAAGTTCAGTTCTTTTGGTAATACAAATACTCTGAAATTGACAATCAGAATTACAACATTATTGGCTAATAAGACTAAGATAATTTTTTCAGTCATTACAAGAATAATGGGTCCCTTTATTCTTTCCATTGCATATATTTCAATAATTGATTTATTGTGATATACTCATTCTTGTGAAGATAAACCAAAATGCCATATGTATAATAAGTCATAAAAGACTTATTATACATTCAAATCTCCAAAGTTCCAAAAACAGATGTGTTCAATCCAACATAAAAATCTCTTGTTATTTAAAAACATATTATCTACAGCCCATACCTTGGCTTTAGCAACATGGTTTCAAATATGTTTAATTGTTAATGTAATTGACCCTTGACAGTATTGCTGTGATGAGAACAGAAAAGATCAATAAAAATGTAATTTGTGATGGAAACATTCTAACGAAATATCTGTAGCAATTCAAATTTCTCAAGTCTCAATAGCACGGATGCTGAATTAAACAAAAACAATTCAATAGGACAGCATAATTTGGACTCCAACTTTCAGTGAAAATAGACTTTTCAATATTCTTATCTATTTGCATAATCAATATCTTTTCACACTCCTGAAAAACACTTTGGTAATTCAATTTAACCTATCTGCTTCAATGTGTTTTCCTTGAAAGGTACTCCAAATCTAGTCCTTTTTGTAAACAGAGATCCCACCCAATTTCCCATTGTCTAATTTATTAAACTGTGATCCCTTGCATCTTAAACAACCACCACGTGGATTAGTCACTTGCAATTATTGCATTCCTTTTTGGACCCAATTTTAGAGTAATTATTTTCAAAGAACATTATATACAGTATTCAACCTGCCTAGAGTGTGTTAACCAAATACATATATTGCAGGAATTTTTTAAATAAATATGAGTATGAATGCATTTGACAATTCTTATTACCACAAATCCTATTCCTCGAGACTTCTTACACGTCAGCTTCCTAGGGTTTTTGAAAATAACAGGGCAAATGTATGTGATAGTGACGTCATTTGAAGATGGACACAAAATGCTGGAGTAACTCGGCAGGACCGGCAGCATCTCTGGAGAGAAGCAATGGGTGATGTTTCGTGTCGAGACTCTTCTTCAGTCTGAAAGAAGGGTCTTGACCCGAAACGTCACCCATTGCTTCTCTCCAGAGATGCTGCCGGTCCCGCTGAGTTACTCCAGCATTTTGTGTCTTTCTTCAATTTGCTTGGCCCCGCTCTGGGAGTAGAAGTGGGGGCGGATTCGGACCGCAACGGCCGTGAGCCCCAGGCCGAGTTCGGCGATCGTTTGCCTGCTTCTGCTTCTGTTGGAGGTGAGACGTTGCGTCGCGCCAGGGTCTTGGGCCTGTCCCACTTTGGCCGTCAGTTACGCGACAGGCCGTTGGCGCGCGAAGATTTCATTCGCTACAAAAATTTCAGAGCCCTGCGCGATGTCGCGCACAACTACATACCCCTCCGCGTTTCTCAGTGGGACCGGCCCCGCGCTGCCATACGATGCCCGTGCGCCTCAATGCGACGACGAGGTCGCGTAATTTGCGTGCCAAGGACACGTAAGTGGGACAGGCCCTTTAGCTAACAACAGCATTGAGAGAGGAGACCGATGAGGCAAAGACAATAGACAACAGGTGCAGAAGTAGGCCATTCGGCCCTTCGAGCCGAATGTGATCAGGGCTGATCATCCCCAATCAGTACCCCGTTCCTGCCTTCTCCCCATATCCCCCGACTCAGCTATTTTTAAGAGCCCTAGCTAGCTCTCTCTTGAAAGCATCCAGAGAACCCACCTCCACTGCCCTCTGAGGCAGAGAATTCCACAGACTCACCACTCTTTGTGAGAAAAAGTGTTTCCTCGTCTCGGTTCTAAATGGCTTACTCCTTATTCTTAAACTGTGGCCCCTGGTTCTGGACTCCCCCAACATCGGGAACATGTTTCCTGCCTCTAGCATGTCCAAACCCTTAACAATCTTATATGTTTCAATGAGATGCCCTCTCATCCTTCTAAACTCCAGAGTGTACAAGCCCAGCTGCTCCATTCTCTCAGCATGTGACATTCCCGCCATCCCAGGAATTAACCTTGTAAACCTACGCTGCACTCCCTCAATAGCAAGAATGTCCTTCCTCAAATTAGGCGACCAAAACTGTACACAATACTCCAGGTGTGGTCTCACTTGGGCTCTGTACAACTGCAGAAGGACCTCTTTGCTCCTATATTTGATTCCTCTTGTTATAAAGGCCAACATGCCATTTGCTTTCTTCACTGCCTGCTGTACCTGCATGCTTACTTTCATAGACTGATGTACAAGGACCCCCAGATCCCGTTGTACTTCCCCTTTTCCCAACTTGACGCCATTTAGATAGTAATCTGCCTTCCTGTTTTTGCTACCAAAGTGGATAACCTCACATTTATCCGCATTAAACTTCATCTGCCATGCATCTGCCCACTCCCCCAACCTGTCCAAGTCACCCTGCTTTGTGTCATCTGCAAATTTGCTAATGTTACTTTGAATCCCTTCATCCAAATCATTGATGTATATTGTAAATAGCTGCAGTCCAGCACGTAGCCTTGCAGTACCCCACTAGTCACTGCCTGCCATTCTGAAAGGGACCCATTAATCCCTATTCTTTGTTTCCTGCCTGCAACCACTTCTCTATCCATGTCAGCACTCTACCCCCAATACCATGTGCCCTAATTTTGCCCACTAATCTCCTATGTGGGACCTTATCAAATGCTTTCTGAAAGTCCAGGTACACTACATCCACTGACTCTCCCTTGTCCATTTTCCTAGTTACATCTTCAACAAACTCCAGAAGATTAGTCAAGCATGATTTCCCCTTCGTAAATCCATGCTGACTCGGACCGATCCTCTTACTGCTAACCAAATGTTCGGCTATCTCATCTTTTATAATTGGACATTTATCCACATTAAACTGTCCAAATCACCCAACCTGTCCAAGTCAACTTGCATCCTCATAGCATCCTCCTCACAGTTCACACTGCCACCCAGCTTTGTGTCATCTGCAAATTTGCTAATGTTACTTTGAATTCCTTTATCTAAATAATTAATGTATATTGTAAATAGCTGCGGTCCCAGCACTGAGCCTTGCGGTACCCCACTAGTCACAGCCTGCCATTCTGAAAGGGACCCATTAATCCCTACTCTTTGTTTCCTGTCTGCCAACCAATTTTCTATCCATGTAAGTACCCTACCCCCGATACCATGTGCTCTAATTTTGCCCACTAATCTCCTATGTGGGACCTTATCAAATGCTTTTTGAAAGTCCATGTACACTACATCCACTTGTCCATTTTCCTAGTTACACCCTCAAAAGATTCCAGAAGATTAGTCAAGCATGATTTCTCCTTCGTAAATCCATGCTGACTTGGACCGATCCTGTTACTGTTATCCAAATGTGCCGCTATTTAATCTTTTATAATTGACTCCAGCATCTTCCCCACCACCGATGTCAGGCTAACTGGTCTATAATTCCCTGTTTTCTCTCTCCCACCTTTCTTAAAAAGTGGGATAAGATTAGCTACCCCCAATCCACAGGAACTGATCCTGAGTCAATAGAACATTGGAAAATTATCACCAATGCATCCACGATTTCTAGAGCCACTTCCTTAAGTACTCTGGGATGCAGACCATCAGGCCCTGGGGATTTATCAGCCTTCAGTCCCATCAGTCTATCCAACACCATTTCCTGCCTAATGTGGATTTCCTTCAGTTCCTCCGTCACCCCAGATCCTCTGGCCACTACTATATCAGGAAGATTGTTTGTGTCCTCCTTAGTGAAGACAGATCCAAAGTACCTGTTCAACTCATCTGCCATTTCCTTGTTCCCCATAATAAATTCATCTTTTTCGGTCTTCAAGGGTCCAACTTTGGTCTTAACTAATTTTTTCCTCTTCACATACCTAAAGAAGCTTTTACTATCCTGCTTTATATTCTTGGCTAGCTTACCTCATCTTTTTCCCCCATATTGTCTTTTTGGTTATCTTCTGTTGTTCTTTAAACATTACCTAATCCTCTTGCTTCCCGCTCATCTTTGCTACGTTGTACTTCTTCGCTTTAATTTGTATACTGTCCCTGACGTCCCTTGTCAGCCATGGTCATCCCTTTCTCCCCTTGGAATCTTTCTTCCTCCTTGGAATGAACTGATCCTGCACCTTCTGTATTATTCCTAGAAACACCTGCCATTTTTGTTCCACTGTCATCCCTGCTAGTGTATCTTTCCAGTCAACTTTGGCCAGCTCCTCCCTCATGGCCCCATAGTCCCCTTTATTCAACTGCAACACTGAGACCCCCGTCTACCCTTCTCCCTCCCGAATTGTAGATTAAACCTGACCATGTTATGGTCACTGCCTCCTAATGGCTCATTAACCTTGAGGTCCTTTATCAAATCCGGTTCATTACGTAACACTAAATCAGAATTGCCTTCTCCCTGGTAGGCTCCAATACAAGCTGTTCTAAGAATCCATCACGAAGGCACTCTACAAAGTCCCTTTCTTGGGGTCCAGTACCAACCTGATTTTCCCAGTCTACCTGCATGTTGAAATCTCCCATAACAACCTCAGCATTGCTTTTGCCGCATGCCAATTTTAACTCCTGATTCAACTTGTGCCCTATGTCCAGGCTACTGTTTGAGGGGCTGTAGATTAGTCCCATTCGGGGTTTTTTTACCCTTACAATTCCTTAGTTCTATCCATACCGACTCCACATCTCCTGTTCCAATGTCACCCCTTGCAAGGGACTGAATTTCATTCCTCACCAACAGGGCAACCCCACCCCTTCTGCCCACCTGTCTGTCTTTTCGATAGGAGGTATACCCTTGAATATTCAGTTCCCAGCTCTGGCCCTCTTGCAGCCATATCTCAGTAATTCCCACAACGTCATACTTGCCAGTTTCTAACTGAGCCTCAAGCTCGTCCACTTTATTCCTTATACTTCGCGCATTCATATACAGCACTTTGACCTCCGTATTCACTTCCCCCTTGCACCGCTCGCAATTGGCCCTGACCTTACTCTGTTGTCCCTTCTCGAGCTTTCCTTCCCATTAATTCTAGAATCTTTTGTAATTTTTCCTGTAGTCACTTCCTCTTCAACTCCACCTTTATCCTCCCAATTTGTCAACCCATCCCCCCCACTATTTAGTTTAAACCCGCACGTGTAGCCAAAGCTTAAGAGAAAAGCAGATAAATGATGAAAGAGGCTGAAGTAGTGTCAAATTCAGAAAAGAGAGTAACAAAGAGTAAATAATGATTGCAATAAGATTAAAAAGAGGAAACAATAGGCAATACTTTACAGAATGATACTCTGAAAGCCACCAACAGCAATTAATTATATTGATATAATTTGCTCACTTTCAGCCAGAGAATTTGATTAGTAGATGTGAAAAACTATCACATTGTTCAGAATGCAATTGTTTTAACCATCAGAATTATCTTTAAAGTGTAATTTAACAGGAAACATGCGCAAGTGCTGCATACAACAGGGCTATCAACATCATGCTGTTTATGCAAAGTGGCATAAATAGAATATACAGATAATGCTGTAAACATTCAGCAGATCAGGCAGCATCCATGGATAAAGTAACAGAGTTAACATTTCAGTTCAAAGACCATGAGTCACAACTGGGGAGAGAAAACAAGTAGGCTTCAAGTCACAGAGAGCGTGAGGGAATGCAGGATAGGATGAAATAAATATCACTGCTGATGAGAGGCCAGGGCAACATTTTGGAATAAGCTGTTGATGAAGTTATCAGGTTGACGAGGGAAGTTAGATACAGAACACAAAGATATGTACAAACCGTGAACTGAGGGCAGTTCACGAGAAAGAACACAAACTTGGTCACATCCTGCACCTCAGTTTCCTCTAGGCTAGTGCTAGGGATTGGAACGTAAACACTGTAGGAATGTAGGAAATGCCCAATAGTGCAGGCCATGCTAATGGAGAGAGAAACCCCCCCCACTAGTTAGCTCCAATAGAAACAGAGAAAGAAAGTTACCTAAAGTTGTTGAATTATTGTCTGAAAGGCTGTTAGGTACCCATATGGAATTGAGGATCCATTCCACAAACATGTGTATAATGTCATTATTACAGCACAGGAAACCATAGATAGGCAGAATAGGAGTGGAATAGTGAGATTAAACGAGAACTTACCTAAGTCTGAAGTTTGATCTTTACTTTATGAGGAGTTACGTAGGTGATTACGTGAAGAACCCCGCTAGTGCGCCTGCGCGTCAATCTTCAAAGCAGCGGTGTGAAATCACAAAAAACAACAACTGAAGTAATATAGTCTCATAATAAAATGAGTAATACAAGAACTTCCATCTGACCTTTATGATAGAGGGTAGGGTCGTGGTGGGCACGTAATCACCTACGTAACTCCTCATAAAATAAAGATCAAACTTCAAACTTAGGTAAGTTCTCGTTTAATCTTACTATTTTACTTCGGAGTCACGTGAGTGAGTACATGAAGATTTTAAAGCTTTGTGATTTCATGCCGTGGATCAATCCCGGCTTCTCACTGCATAGATTGACTCGGAACGAGAATAATCAATCATGCATTCATAATAACATTTGTACCACAAATGCAGTAATTCATTTCAATAATGAAATGAATCAGATCCCCTTTAAACCAGAGGAATTTACACAGAACTTAAAATAGTTTCTGCAAACAACCCCGCATTAACAATAGGCCGATGGTAAAAATGTTGAAACATCAACTCATTGGACCACCCGGCGGCTGCGAGGATATGGTCGACGGGGCCGTCTTTTGCCCTGGCCGCCGACATTTCTGCTACCCTAGTCGAGTGAGACGTAAAAACATAAGTGTTAATACCAGCAGCTGTTAAGACTTCTTTTATCCATCTGGAAATAGTCTGTATTGAAACTCTCTTGTGTGGTTTCTTGTGTGTGATCAACAACCCAGTTTCCGTATTCTCAAATTCTTTGTGACCTCAATGTATTGTAATAAATATGTCTTAATACAGAGACATGGATCATTTGGATATGCTGCTAGCATAATTTTAAATCCTGTCACACCTGGCCTAATTTACTTTAGTAGGTCATAGATATAGAATGTAACCTTGTCTTCAGTTACTTCCATACTGTCTATTTGTAATTTTCCAAGTGTTTGCACTCGTTGTGCTGTCACTCATGCCATAAGCATGAATACTTTCATACTGAGCTTGACCAAAGGTAAAGACACACTTGATGACCATTCACGAAGTAGTTTCAGTACCACACTTACATCCCAGATTGTCACATACCTAGGTTTCGGTGGTTTGGAATTAAAGATTCCTTTCATTAGTCTGGAAACAATTGGGTGTGACCCAATTGAGTTTCTTTCTGAATCCAGAACCAAATATGAGGACAATGCACTTCTGGCTGAATTAATTGCACTACAACTCAGACCTTCATCATAATAAAGTTTTGACAGAAATTCTAAACATTTGAAATATCTGCAGTACTTTATTGCACATTCTTTTGTACACAGAACTCTTCCCATTTCTTAATATAAGAAAGGTACTGTTTTTGAGTGCTCTTCCTCCCGGCTGCCGTAAGCTCAGACAGTCCTCAGTCCCAGAAAAGGCATTCTTAAAACCTGCAAATCAACAAATCCAAACGATGATATAATGGATGTTGTTACCCTGTTACAGAGTGCAGCAATAAATTACTCCTTTTTGGGACTTTCATCAACATTTGTGTTGTTAATTCTAATATCAACAGATACCATGGCTGTGTAGGCCAATCTGGTACTACCAATACCCTTGAAGCAGCATCTTGCCTGATTTTAAGCAAACATTGGCTTATGAGGCAGAAAGGTGGAAATATATATGAAAACATACCACCCCAATGTAGCGAGAAAGCATCAATCGCCACTGCTCCTGGATCTGGTTTCCATGAGACATATCTCGATAGCTGATGATTCAAGTCGATGTCGGTCATTCCAAATCTGATTACTATATCATTGAATACCTCTTGATTCAACATCCATTCTTTATTATCATGGAACTTTTCGTGACCTGGTGTCTGCTATCGTGTTCATTCTACCTGGTAGATAGATAGCTGAAATCCAAATGTTCTTTTCAATACACCAAGACCCAAGTTGATTTAACCATTTTGTCACATGACACCGACTTAATTCCACCCATATCATTAATATAGGCAACTACTGTTGTGTTTATTAATTTGAACTTGAACCTTCCTTTTAGTTGTGTTAGAACCATAAGCTTGGAGTCCATAGAAACCTCCTAAAAGCTCCAAATAGGTAATTCCCCATGTCTGCAGTAACACTAACTTTTCCTGATTCCATCTGCCTCCGCAGCTCCATGTTAAGTCAGTTGCACCCCATCCTAGTGCACTGGCATCAGTTTGTAATATCATGGAAGGTTGTTCAATCAGCACTTTGCCTGAACTGCTTGAGACATGTAGAATCCACCACTGCAGCTTAGAAACTGCATTTGTTGTTACTTGCATGGTTCTATCAAAATGACCAGCATTTACTCTCAGTGCCTATTCTTTAATTCTCTGCAGCTGTTGATAATGTAATGGTCCATACTGGACTGCTGGGAATCTACTAATTTTCCCAGTACTCGAGCCACCTGTCTGATTAGAGGTTTTTGCTCGTTTAACAGATTACTGCAATCTTTAATCAACTCCACCCTTTTTTCACTGGGCAAAGTAATTTGCATTTGGGCTAAATCAATTGTGAACCCCAAATAATTAATCGAGGTACATGTTTTTAACCTTGATTTCTTTGGATGAATTTAGAAACCCCCAAACTTTCAAAAGTTTGATTTTATTACTGCAACCGATGCTTCTGTTGACTGTTTTGTCCTTCCTATAATCAGGACATCATCCAGGTATGCCATTAGTACATGCCCCTGGCTCTCAGCAACCCCAGAATTGATTTTAACAATTTTATGAATATTCTGGGAGGGAACATTAACCCTTTAGGCAGAGCTTTGAACTGCCCTAATTGGTTCATCCATGTAAATTTAAAATACTTCATATCTTGCAAGTGAACAGACACTGAACAAAAGGATTCAGACTTGTCAAGTCTATAATAATCCTACATCCTCCATCCTTTTTTGATCAAGGGAATATATTTGACCCGGGTGCAAAAGTACTTTAAAAAAATAAAAAATTGAGGTCGGGTAAGGGGGGATGATAGTTGAAGAGTTGGTATGTCCTATTTACGTGATGCTCAAAAAAAAACATTTGTTTTTCTTTTTTTCTCTTTCTCTTTTCTTTTCTTAGGGCCTATTTCTTAACTCTTTTTCTTTTTGTTTTTAATTTCGCTCTCATAGGGTCTTCGTCCTTTTTTGTTGTTACATTTTCTACACTTTTCTACACTTGCACTTTTTCCTTCACTTTCTTCTCTCTTTCAATCTTTTCTTTCTTTAGTGTAAAAAATAAATAAAGGGAGTACATTAATTGTAAGAAGATATAAATGACGAGTATTAATGTATGTGGCTGTGATGTAATGTACTTCTAATAAATAAAATTTTTAAAAAAAAAATAAAAAAAAAGGAATATATTTGACCCAAATTGGTGAATTTGGTAGACTGATTCTTTAATAACACCTTTTATATATAGGGTTTTGAAGCGCAACTTGAACCTCCATTACTTCGCAAAGTGGAGAGTTCTGCTAGGAACATGCTGGACAGGCAAATCATAATTTGGATTGAATTCAATTCGAAATCCTTGTATATTATTCAGAATTACCACATCTGAAGTAATCTTCTTCCAATGTTTATAGAAGAGACGTAATCTGCCTCCAACTTTTGGACTTAATCCAGTTAGTATGTTCCCCTGAGAACCAGGTCCACCTACCTCTTGAGTCATTTGAGTATTCTGAGATCCCTGGATTCTCCCGCAAGCACCACCACTGGTCCTTACTCCCGCTGCAGGCCACCAGCTACGTCCCTGCGTTGATGAGCGACTTGGTCCTGGTCTAGGATCCGTATGACGTCTGAAAGGATACTTCCTCTTTACAGACTTTGCAACCATTGATGTTTTTATCAATCCTGTTTTCGCTTCATCTTCCAACTCTTTAATACGTCTCCCGAGATCCTCTCCAAAGAGTAAGTTGGGTAATTGTATATTACTTGGTTTGCAGAGTGCTGCGAATTTCGGATTCATAGTAGGCCGTATAGCACTTTCCTCAGATAATTGATCTCGAAGTGGGTGCTGCATAGCAACCCCAGTGCTTGCTGATGCAACTTCGTCATCTTTTGGCTGTTACCTGCTATTCTGGTAAAAGCAGTTATTCCAGAACCTAGCAGCTTTAATATTCTCTGCAACTGATTCCAGATAATTTGGTTCACTGCTGCTGCTTTCAGCAACCCACAGTTACTTGGGGTCTCCTGCTTTCTTGCAGTCTCATCCATCTCCTGCCGTTCCAGCTAATGGTAAACCAAGTAATTTATTAAGGAGGCCAGTTCTTCTCCTAATGGCTCTCCTGACCCTGACGGGGCAGCGAATCCTACTGCCAGGGGTGGAACATCTGGCAGCTGCCGTTCATCGCCTTGTACAGCCTCACCGTCAGAGTCGGGGTCTGAAATCTCATGACCCGTAGCACGCTCCTCATTCCTGAGGGTGCATTCCATCAGCCCTGAACCAGGTGCTGTTAAGCTGCTCCTGCAGCTTGGATTACAGTACACTCCTTCCTGAGTGAACTTTTGCTCCAACAACCTATGAAAAAGGCTTCTATTTGGGCAATACGCTCGAAAGCAGTATCTAGCCCTGTACCAGGAGCTGTTTGAGCTGTTTCCAGCAGCTTGGCTTTCAGTACACTCCTCCCTGAGTGAACTTTGCTCCAACAGCCTATGTAAAAGGCTTTCTATTTGGGCAATACGCTCGAAAGCAGTATCCAGCCCTGGAGCTACTTCCATTGCCTGGGACTCCCTCCGTGGGCCGTTGGGATTTAAACTTGGCCTTTTGCCCGACAGGCGCTGACTGTGTTTTCACCAGCCCCAGGTCCACAGTCGCTATGCTCACCGCTGGCGACTGTACCGGGGTTTAGAGGCGGTTGGTCTCTAACCGCAGACTCCCGACTTTCCCGACTTCTGTCGGCTGTGTCGCTCGCCTCTTCCCCCTGTCCATTTTTTCCATGGCGCCTGTGGAAAAAATCCCCATAGACCCACAGTAAACGGACCTGGAAAACATGAAAAAAGTTTCTACTTACCTTGTAGTTGAAAAACTACAAACCACTGTAGGAGCTCTGCTCCTCACGTCCGTTTGCGTCAAGGCGTCAGACGTAATGACGCGCAGGCGCACTGGCGGGGTTCTTCACGTAGTCACTCACGTGACTCCGAAGTAAAATGGATAATTCAGATAGCGTGCAAAAGATTGCTAGTGCCCTGCAGTCACACAATCTGGGTTAAATTTCTTCAATGTGAAGATCACATTATGAGTACCAAATATTGAACGGAAGTGCAAGTAAATCGCTGCTTGATATTCTGAAGTAAAAAGTTATAATTTCAAGTCAAAGGCTCTTCATCAGAATTGAGAAAGGGACAAAAAGACCAATATCGTGATTTTCAGAGATAGATTAGTTCACAGTGTATCTTAGCCTCCTGAATTTGCTAATTGGATCATTTTTTTAAACAGCTCGTGTGAACTAAAACTATTAAGGCAGAAAAAATTGTCTCACCAGTGAGGATCTTTTTAATAATTTGAATCTAAGAATAGATTTATAACCAGTGAGGTTTGCCTCGCCTTCTCATACAAGCTTTATTTTTAAAATTCAAACAAAAACCTAAAATGTTGGAAATACTCAGCTGGTTTAGCTATATCAATGGGGAGAGAAGCAGGGTTAATATTTCAGGTTGAAGACCCTTCATCAGCCGGATAACCTGAAACATCGACTTCATTTATCTTCCCACTGAGGCGGCCTCACCCTCAGAATATTTCTGATGGAGGAGCCAAAATTTGTGCACAAACGATTTCAATCCTCAATTCAGCTATTTCCATAATGAATGGAATATGCCTTTATTATGTGTTTAAAATCTTAAATGTAATTCCTACTTTGAAGATTTCAAGGGGTTTATTGTCACGCCACTTCCATACACGGTACAATCCTGTGTGAAAATCTTGTGCTGGAGGATTCCGTACAGTAAATTTAACATTGAATTATAAAAAGCATGTATTAAATTATAAAGTGAACATTAAATTATAGACAGAGTCCAGTTCAGGTGAGTTTCAGGGTTGGTTGGTTCAGCAGCCTGATTGCCTGGGGGGGAAAGCTGTTCGAGTGTCTGGTGGTACGGGAGCTGATGCCTGAAGGCAGCAGGCAGAATAGACCGTGGTCCGGGTGGCTGGGGTTTCTGATGATCCTCAGGGCAGATCCTGGAGGGAGGGCAGCTCGCACCCGGTTATGTGCTGGGCCGTCCGCACCACTCTCTGGATTTAATATGAAGGAGGATTCTGAGATAGGGCCTTGAAAGTGTCCAAATCTAAGAAGAATGATAGTATCATGCTGGGAAATGGCTACATTGAAGATTGAAATCTTTAGACAAGATGGGGAGGAATGCAAAAGAGGAGACGGGGTTGCAATGTTCTCACGAGAGATTTGGCAGATCTCTGCGCAGAACATTGGAAAGTAGGCAGCAAGCCCCATTCCTTCATTTCTAATGCAATTGTTGCCAACGTTGTCACATGAAACTCACTCAAAATACAGTTTTTAGAACTCAATATACTAATATTTTTAAGAGCATTTGCCAAAGATGAAAAATCATATTTTCATAGGCAGAGGGAGTCATGACATTTGTTTTTGTTCATATTTCTTATATCCGGGGGGGGGGGGGGGGGTCAAATGGGATAGTCAAGGACGGAGTTAAAGGGAAAGGGAGTAAAGGGATAGTTAATGACCCCAGAATTAACGGGAAAGAAAGCTAACAAAGGTATAGGAGAGTATGGCCAAGTGTAATATGAATCGATGTGAATGGTGAGATGCGTAAGGAATTAAAAGTATTGTATTTGAATGCACAAAGTATAAGAAGTAAAGTAGATGAGCTTGAGGCTCAGTTAGAGGTTGGTAGATATGACACTGTGGGGATTACCGAGACGTGGCTGCAGGAGGATCGGGCCTGGGAACTTAATATTCAGGGTTATACATCCTATAGAAAGGACAGGCAGGTGGGTAGAGGAGGGGGGGTAGCTCTTCTGGTGAGGAATGGAATTCAGTCCCTTGCGAGGGAAGACATAGGGACTGACGAGGTAGAGTCACTGTGGATTGAGTTGAGGAATTGCAAAGGCAAGAAGACACTAATTGGTGTTATCTACATACCCCCAAATAGTAGCCTGGATGTAGGGTGTAAGTTGCAGCAGGAGCTAAAACTGGCATGCAACAAAGGTAATGCCACTGTGGTGATGGGGGATTTCAATATGCAGGTAGACTGGGAAAATCAGGTTGGTTTACGACCCCAAGAAAGAGAGTTTGTAGAGTGCCTCCGAGATGGATTCTTAGAGTAGCTTGTAATGGAGCCGACCAGAGAAAAGGCAATTCTGGATTTAGTGTTGTCCAATGAACCAGATGTGATAAGAGAACTCGAGGTAAAGGAGGTACTGATCATAATATGATTAGTTTTAATCTGCAATTTGAGAAGGAGAAGGTTATATCGGAAGTGTCAGTGATGCAGTTGAACAAAGGGGACTATGAAGGCATGAGAGAGAAGCTGGCTAAGGTAGACTGGAAAGGGATCCTAGCAGGAATGACGGTGGAACAGCAATGGCAGGAATTTCTGGGCATAATCCGGAAGACGCAGGATCATTTCATTCCAAAAAGGAAGAAAGATTCTAAGGGTAGGAGGCAACCGTGGCTGACAAGACAAGTTAGGGATAGAATAAAACTAAAAGAAAAGATGTATAACACAGCAAAGAGTAGCCGGAAGCCAGAGGATTGGGAAAATTTCATAGGACAACAGAAGGAAACAAAACGGGCAATACGGGCTGAAAAGATGAAGTACGAGGGGAAGCTGGCCAGGAATGTAAAGGACAGTAAAAGCTTCTTTAGAAATGTTAAGGGAAAAAGAATAGCAAAGTCAAATGTGGGTCCCTTGAAGGCAGACACGGGTGAAATTATTATGGGGAACAAGGAAATGGCAGAAGAGTTGAATAGGTATTTCGGATCTGTCTTCACTAAGGAAGACACAAACAATCTCCCAGATGTACAGGAGGACAGAGGATCTAAGGGGGTTGAGGAACTGAAAGAAATTTTCATTAGGCGAGAAATAGTATTGGGTAGGCTAATGGGACTGAAGGATGATAAATTCCCTGGGCCTGATGGTCTGCATTCCAGGGTCCTCAGGGAGGCGACTCTAGAAATAGAGGACGCATTGGTGATCATTTTCCAATGTTCAATAGATTCAGGATCAGTTCCTGTGGATTGGAGGATAGCTAATGTTATCCCACTTTTCAAGAAAGGAGCGAGAGAGAAAACGGGGAATTACAGACCAGTTAGCCTGACTTCGGTGGTGGGAAAGATGCTGGAGTCCATTATTAAAGAGGTAATATTGGGGCATTTGGATAGCAGTAAAAGGATTAGACCAAGTCAGCATGGATTTATGAAAGGAAAATCATGCTTGACTAATCTTCTGGAATTTTTTGAGGATGTGACAAGTAAAATGGATGAAGGGAAGCCAGTGGATGTAGTGTATCTAGACTTTCAGAAAGGCTTTGCTAAGGTCCCGCACGGGAGACTGGTGCCTAAAATTAGAGCACATGGTATTTGGGGTAGGGTGTTGACGTGGGTAGAAAATTGGTTGGCAGACAGGAAGCGAAGAGTAGGAGTGAACGGGTCCTTTTCAGAATGGCAGGCAGTGGCGAGTGGAGTGCCACAAGGCTCGGGGTTGGGCTGCAACTGTTTACCATATATATTAATGATTTGGAAGAGGGAATTAGGAGCAACACTTGTAAGTTTACAGATGACACAAAGCTGGGTGGCAGTGTGAACTGGGAAGAGGATGTTAGGAGGTTGCAGGGTGACCTGGACAGGTTGAGTGAGTGGGCAGATGCGTGGCAGATGCAGTATAATTTAGATAAATGTGAGGTTATCCACTTTGGTGGCAAAAACAAGGGGGCAGATTATTATTTCAATAGGGTTAGGTTAGGTAAGGGGGAGGTACAGCGAGACCTGGGTGTCCTTGTACACCGGTCACTGAAAGTTGGCGTGCAGGTACAGCAGGCAGTGAAGAAAGCTAATGGAATGTTGGCCTTCATAACAAGAGGATTTTAGTATAGGAGTAGAGAGGTTCTTCTGCAGTTGTATAGGGCTCTGGTAAGACCACATCTGGAGTATTGCGTACAGTTTTGGTCTCCTAATTTGAGGAAGGACATCCTTGTGATTGAGGCAGTGCAGCGTAGGTTCACGAGATTGATCCCTGGGATGGCGGGACTGTCATATGAGGAAAGATTGAAAAGACTAGGCTTGTATTCACTGGAGTTTAGAAGGATGAGGGGGGGATCTTATAGAAACATATAAAATTATAAAAGGACTGGACAAGCTAGATGCAGGAAATATGTTCCCAATGTTGGGCGAGTCCAGGACCAGCGGTCACAGTCTTAGAATAAAGGGGAGGCCATTTGAGACTGAGGTGAGAAAAAATGTTTTCACCCAGAGTTGTGAATTTGTGGAATTCCCTGCCACAGAGGGCAGTGTAGGCCAAATCACTGGATGGATTTAAGAGAGAGTTAGATAGAGCTCTGGGGCTAGTGGAATCAAGGGATATGGGGAGAAGGCAGGCATGGGTTATTGATTGGGGACGATCAGCCATGATCACAATGAATGGCGGTGCTGGCTCGAAGGGCCGAATGGCCTCCTCCTGCACCTATTTTCTCTGTTTCCATGTAAGAGACTATTGGGTTTGTTGAGAATCTTTCGGGTCTCAATGTATTCCAGTCAGTTCTGTTGAACCACTTATTTCCCTGTAACAATTATCTCTCCAATGCCCACAACACACCTGATTATCTTATCATCTCCCAGCACTAAGACCAATTAACCTAACAGCATGCCTCTGGGATAGGAGGAAGAAACATGCTCACAGGAAGAATGTGCATATTATATGGCACAACGGCACTTTTTTTGGCGACTTCCGGTACCCGTCATAGACACAGCAGGTCGCCGATAAATTTCAACATGTTGAATATCCAGCGGCAACCATGTAGGCGACATATCGCGGGGTGATGCCTGTATTGTCGTGGGTAGTCGTCCAAAGAGTCGTACCTTTTTCTGGTCGCCACTGGATTTTCAACATGTTGAAAATTTTCGGCGACCTGCTGCGACTATGACAGGTGCCGGCAATCGGTGAAAAAATTGCGTAAGTGGGACAGGCCCTTTAGTTGTTGAATAACGAAACAAAATGGCAGATACAGAAACTTGTGCAAAAAACAAAGTGCTTGGATAGCCTACAATCAATCCAATGGCATGAACAGTGAATTCTCCAATTTCAAGTAGACCCCCCGACTGCCCTTCTCATTTCTCCCCACCCCCACTCTTTTTTCACCACACCTGTCATCCTGTTCCTTTCCCCTACTATTTCTGCTCATTTCCCACCCCTTCTTACTTCGATGCCCATTTCCCTTTTATCTCTTGTTTCCCTTTCCCCGGACTTTCAGTCTAAAGAGGGGACTTGACCCAAAACGTCACCTATTCCTTTTCTCCAGAGATGCTGTCTGACCCGCTGAGTTACTCCAGCTTTTTGTCTATCTTCCCTTTTATATTCTCTATTTCCACTCCCCAGTCCCCTTCCACACACAGCCCTCTCTCTAACTTTCCATGTCACACCTTCCTTATCCAATACCCTTTTCTCTCCTTTTCACTTTCAGCCTTTGTCACTATCTTCACCCATCTGTATCACTTTGCACTATCTCTTCACCTGTATCACTTGCCAGGCTTTGGCCCACCTACATTTCTCTTTTCCTGCTTTTTCCTCTCTTCACCATGAGTCTGAAGAAGGGACCCAACTCAAAATGTTGTCTGTCCTTTGCCTTTCACAGATGCTGCCTGAAAACAAATTGGCAGATTATTGAACACAAAAAAATCAATAGATAGCGGGTAAAGTAGTGCAGGACACTGACAATGAGGCAACTGAACTGTGAAAATGATATGAAGGTCTGAAGGATTAAATGGCTTACTCATGCAACTATTTATGTCCTGAATGTTTTCAAGCTGATCTCTTCACTTTAGATTTGCATGTTTCCTATTTTAACATGAAACAAACAGTAGGACTGAAAAATACAAAGTGTTGGAGTAACTCGGCAGGTCAGGCAGCATCTCTGAAACAGTAAAATAGGTGCAGTAGTAGGCCATTCGGCCCTTCGAGCCATTCAATATGAGCGCAAGTAGGACCTCCTTGCTTCTAAACTCAAATCCTCTCGCAATGAAGGCCAACATGCCATCGGCTTTCTTCACTGCCTGCTGTACCTGCATGCTTACTTTCAGTGACTGATGTACAAGCACACAAAGGACTCGTTGCACCGCCCCTTTTCCTAATCTGACACCATTCAGATAATAATCTGCCTTCCTGTTCTTGTCATCAAAATGAATAACCTCACATTTATCCACGTTATACTGCATCTGCCATGCATTTGCCCACTCACCTAACATGTCCAAGTCACCCTGCAGCCTCATAGCATCCTCATCACAGCCCACACTGCCACCCAGCTTTGTGTCATCCGCAAACTTGGATGTCACATTTAATTCCTTTGACTAAATCGTTAATATATATTGTAAATAACTGGGGTCCCAGCACCGAGCCTTGCGGCATCCCACTAATCACTGCCTGCCATTCTGAAAAGGATCCGTTAATTCCTACTCTTTGCTTCCTGTCTGCCAACCAGTTCTCTATCCAAAGATAGACACAAAAAGCTGGACTACATCCGGATGTACATCCAGCCTGTACATCCGGCCGTCCGTAGCGGCGACTACGGAGGGATTATGGTCCCGACCACGGGTGAACAAGGAGGAGGACTGGCTGAACTTTGCTGCCTTCCACCACAGTGAAAAATGCTGTGGTGGATGTTTGTGTTAAATTTTATTGTATATTGTGTGTTATTTTTAAGTGCATCGCTGCTGGCAAATTCATTTCACTGCACCTTCGGGTGTATTTGACGAATAAAATTGACACTGACTTTGGAGAGAAGGAATGGGTGACGTTTTGGGTCGAGACCCTTCTTCAGACTTGTTAGGGATATGGGAAACGAGAGATATAGATTGTGATGTGTAGAGATAGAGAACAATGAATGAAAGATAAGCAAAAAAGTAATGATGATAAAAAGCAAACAGGCCATTTTTAGTTGTTTGTGGGGTGAAAATGAGAAGCTAGTGTGACTTGCGTGGGGGAGGGATAAAGAGGGAGGGAATGCCAGGGCTACCTGAAGTGAGAGAAATCAATAATCATACCACTGGGCTGTAAGGTGCCCAAGCGAAATATGAAATGCTGTTCCTCCAATTTGCGTTTAGCCTCACTCTGACAATGGTGGAGACCAAGGACAGAAAGGTCTTTGTAGGAATGGGAAGGAGAATTAAAGTGTGCAACAACCGGGAGATCAGGTAGGTTCAGGCTGGCTGAATGGTGTTCTGCGAACCGATCGCCCTGTCTGCGTTTCGCCGATGTATAAGAGTCCACATCTTGAACAACGGATACAGTACATGAGGTTGGAGGAGGTTCAAGTGAACCTCTGCCTAACCTGGGGAGGGGATGGTTTGGGTGGGAAGGGATGAATTAACTAGGGAGTTGCAGAGGGAAGGGTCTCTGCGGAAGGTGGAAAGGGGTGGAGATGGGAATATGTGGCTAGTGGTGGGATCCCATTGGAGGTAGCGGAAATTTCGGAGGATTATGTCTTGTATGCGACGGCTGATGGGGTGGAAGGTAAGGACTAGGGGGACTCTGTCTCTGTTGCGATTAGGGGGAGTGGGAGCAAGGGCGGAGCTGCGGGGTACTGGGGAGATAAGAGTGAGGGCCTCATCTATGATGGGAGAGGGGAACTCCCGTTCCCCAAAGAATGAGGACATCTCAGATGTCCTAGTATGGAATACCTCATCTTGGGCGCAGATGCTGCGTAGACGGAGGAATTGGGAGTAGGGGATAGAGTCTTTGCAGGAAGCAGGGTGGGAAGAAGTGTAGTCGAGATAGTTGTGGGGTGTCAGTGGGTTTGTAATAGACGTCAGTCATCAATCTATTTCTTGTGATGGAGACTGTGAGATCAAGAAAGGGGAGGGAGGTATCGGAGATGGTCCAAGTAAATTTGAGTGCAGGATGAAAATTGGTGGTGAAGTTGATGAAGTCCATGAGTTCTGCATGGGTGCAGGGGGTAGCGCTGATGCAGTCATCAAAGTAACGGAGATAGAGTTTGGGGATTAGATAGAGTTAGGGCCAGTGTACGCCTGGAACAGGGATTGTTCAACGTACCCTATAATGAGACAGGCATAGCTGGGGCCCAAAGCCAAGCCTTGGACTTGGAGTCAAAGGAGAAGTTGTTAAGGGTGAGGACCAGCTTCACTAGGCGGAGTAGAGTGTTACTAGAGGGAAATTGGATGGTTCTGCGGTCGAGAAAGAAATGGAGGGCTTTAAGGCCTTTCTGGTGGGGAATGGAGGTGTAGAGTGACTGAACGTCATAGTAAAGATGAGGGAGTGGGGGCTCCGAAAGCGGAAGCAGGGCTTTCACTTAACCTTTTTTCTCTCTTTCCAGCCGGGCAACCTAGGCAGTTTTTTAGGTTGCCAAATGACAGTTTAGGTGGTCATTTAAGACGGTTTGCATGACACGTGCGATAATGTGCTCGGACGAGTGCGTAGTTACCAGTCGGAATTATGCTCAATGAAGCATTCACATATTATTTCTGCTTCAAATAAAGTCACAAACTAAACATATTCACCAATCAAGACATGATATATACCACAATGACATGCAGCAAAATTATAATGCAGTATATACAGTATCTCAACTCTTTTTACACATTGCAATGAATGCAATTTCTATTATTTCTTTCCACTTCCAAACAAAAATGTGGTTGGATTATTCTGCGTATGATCACCCTCGGTGAGACCATGCGCAGGCTTGGCGATCGCTTCGCACAACACCTCCACTCAGTTCACAATAACCAACCTGATCTCCCGGTGGCTCAGCACTTCAACTCTCCCTCCCATTCCAAATCCGACCTTTCTGTCCTGGGCCTCCTCCATGGCCAGAGTGAGGCCCACTGCAAATTGGATGAACAGCACCTCATATTTCGCTTGGATAGTTTACACCCCAACGGTATGAACATTGGCTTCTCCAATTTCATTGCTTTCTCCCTCCTTCCCCTCCCATTCCCAGCTCTCCCACAGCCTACTGTCTCCGCCTCTTCCTTTCTTTTGCCCACCCCCCCCCCCGACATCAGTCTGAAGAAGGGTCTCGACCCGAAACGTCGCCTATTCCTTCGCTCCATAGGTGCTGCCTCACCCGCTGATTTTCTCCAGCTTTTTTGTCTACCAACGGGATCCCATCACTGGCTGCATCTTCCCATCTCCTCCCGTCGGCTTTCCACAGAGACCGCTCCCTCCGTAACTCCCTGGTCAAGTCGTCCCTTCCCACCCAAACCACCCCCTCTCCTGGCACTTTCCCTTGCAACCGCAGGAAATGCTACACTTGTCGCTTTACCTCCCCCCTTAACACCATTCAAGGACCCAAGCAGTCTTTCCAGGTGCGGCAGAGGTCCACCTGCACCTCCTCCAACCTCATCTATTGCATCCGCTGCTCTAGGTGTCAGCTGCTCTACATCGGTGAGACCAAGCGTAGGCTTGGCGATCGCTTCGCCCAACAACTCCGCTCGGTTCGCAATAACCAACCTGATCTCCCGGTGTCTCAGCACTTCAACTCCGACTCCCATTCCGAATCCGACCTTTGTCCTGGGCCTCCTCCATGGCCAGAGTGAGGCCCACCGTAAATTGGAGGAGCAGCACCTCATATTTCGCTTGGGAAGTTTACACCCCAGCGGTATGAACATTGACTTCTCCAATTTCAGGTAGTCCTGCTTTCTCCTCCCCTTCCCAGCTCTCCCTCAGCCCACTGTCTCTGCCTCTTCCTTTCTTCTTCCCGCCCCCCCCCCCCACCCTCACATCAGTCTGAAGAAGGGTCTCGACCCGAAACGTCGCCTATTTCCTTCGCTCCATAGATGCTGCCTCACCTAGCATTTTTCTCCACCCATTCACACAAGTTCTGTTATCCCACTTTCCTCACCCACTCCCTACACATTAGGGGCAATTTTACAGACAAGTTAACCTACAAAGCCAATGCGTCTTTGGGATGTGGGAGGAAATCCACACGCTTGCTGGGAGAATGTGCAAATTCAACACACAGTGCCCGAGGACAGGATCGAACACAGATCTCTGGCGTGTGAGGCAGCAAGTCCACCAGCTGTGCCACTATATTTTGTTTTCCCACACACAAAAAATTATACATTGATAACTTTGATTACTAAAAAAAAAGAAACTATCCATTTTCAGTCTTAAATCTCTAAGTGACGCTATGTCCCCCTTTACACCTACTGTATGTTTTAATTCAGTTCAAGACTATGGGGCAGTACATTGGCCATAAAGTTGCTGCCTAAAAGTGCCAGAGACCCGGAATTGATCCTGAATATGGGTGCTGTCTGTATGGAGTTTGCTCCTTTTCCCTTTGGTCGCATGGGTTTTCTCCGGGTGCTCTTGTTTCCTTCCACATTCCAAAGGTGTGCAGGAACCTTTTTCAGACCCAACCCAAAACGTAATATTTTCCTTTTGTCCAGAGATTCTGCCTGACCTGTTGAGTTACTCCAGCTTTTTGTGTCTATCTTCAGTTTAAACCAGCATCTATGTTTACATATTCTGTTGTGCTGCTGCAAGTAAGGATTTCATTGTTTTAACTGGGACGTGAGAGAATAAAGCACTCTTGACTCAAGTGGCCAATGTGTGGGATGGAACTAGTGTACGGGTGATCGGTGGTCGGCATTGACTCGGTGAGCCGAAGGGCCTGTTTCCACACTTTAAATTAAACTAAAAACACCAAAACCTGAGGAAATCTAAAGAAGGATCTCTACCCGAAACGTCACCCAATTTCTTCCATCCAGAGATGCTGGCTGCTCCATGGAGTTCCCCCGCACAATTAAAGCATGGAATAGTCTTCACCCTACCATAGTTACCCAACCAGACGCAACCAGATCGGTCGGTGGGGGCGCTGCGAGCCGGCAGCCCTGCCAGCAGCGTGTTAGTTTTTTCTACTTTTTTTAGTTTTTTTAGTGTGTCTCAATGTGTGTTTTTAATGTTTCTCTGTGTGTCTTGTGTGGGGGGGGGGTCAGGGGGAAACCGCTTAGGTCGCCTCCTCCACGGAGAGGCGACTTTTTCCATGTCGCCTCCCTCGTGGCCTAACATAGACGATCGGTGCGGCCTTTCCCGGAGACGAGCCCGGGGCTTCAGCAGCGGGCGCAGCGAGGACTCTTTTGTCGCGGAGCGGGCGAGCCCTCGCCGGAGGGAAGCGCTCCGTTCACTGGCCCGCGGCAGCCTGAAGCCGCGGTCTGCGGAGCTCCAGCTGGCGCGGCACCCGGAGCCTGGGATCCCTCGTTGGGGACCCCGGAGGAGAAGAGCTCCGACTGCCGGCCCGCGGCCTATTTCTACCGCAGGCGTGGCGGGGACTTACCATCCGGAGCGGGATCCCTGGAGAGGAGCTCCGACCGCCGGCCCACATCATCCAGAAGCCGCGGACTGCGGTGCTTCCGGTTGGCGTGGCGTCCGGAGCCTGGAATCCCTCGTTGGGGACCCTGGAGAAGAGCTCCGACTGCTGGCCCGCGGCCTACTTCTACCGCGGGCGCGGAGGGGACTTACCATCCGGAGCAGGATCCCTCGCCGGGGATCCCTGCAGAGGAGCTCCGACCTCCGGCCCTGTGGTCTGCGGTGTTTCTGGCTGCGGCGCGGCGGGGACTTTAGATCCTCGACCGCCGGCCTGCAGCCTACACCATCTTGAAGCCGCGGTCTCCGGTGGGGAGGCACCGATTCAGTACTTACCTGGACTTACCTTGTCTGCACATCTGGACGGCCGCAGTGGTGACTGCGGAGGGTTGTGGTCCTGACCACGGGGGAAAATGGAGGAGGACTGACCAAATTTTGTGCCTTCCACCACAGTGATGAATGCTGTGGTGGATGTTTGTGTTCAATTTTTATTGTGTATTGTGTGTTTTTTTAATTTTAATTGTACCGCTGCTGGCAAATTTCACTGCACTTTATGTGCACGTGACAAATAAAACGGACTTGACTAAATTTAAGGTAGCTCTTTTTTCACCAGGAACCCTTTTTTGCTTAAGTCAAGAGTCAAGAGTTTTATTGTCATGTGTCCCAGATAGGACAATGAAATTCTTGCTTGCTGCAGCACAACAGAATATGTAAACATAATGCAGAACATGAGATAAAAGTTCAGTGTGTCTATATACCATAGACCATATATATATACACAATAAATAAATAGATAAAGTGTAATAGGCTGTTATTTTTCAGAGTTTGGAGTTTGGTGGTGGAGGGTCCACTCCAGTTTAAATTCCATTTGGAATATTTTTGGAGGACCAGGAAACCAAGAAGCAAGTTACTCCAGGGAGTTACTGCAGCTCCAGGGAGTGATTCTGCGTTAGTTTTCAGCAGTCGCGGCGAGGCGGCGACCGGACAGCAATGGCGGCCAGATCTCCCACAATGCAAAGGGAGGGAGAAAGTGCCCAGCGCCGACCAGGGCGGCACATGCGCACAACCACAGCCGAAGATGTGCTGGCCATGGTTGTGCGCATGTGCAGGGGGAGGATGTGCAGGCCGTGGCAGTGCGCATGTGCAAGACGGCCGGCTGTGCCAGCGGATGAGGAGCGGGCGGAGAGCGAAGAACCGGCGGCCCGGACACAGATATGGATGGCGGGCGGAGACGGAGAGTGACAGCGAGAGATAGAGAGGGGGGCCCGCTCAGAGTTGAACGATGGGTGTCCCGGGTGCTTGCCAAGCCGGGCAAAATGGCACGGCTTTTAGGTTGCCCGGCGACCCTTTAGGTCACCATTGGCACCCAGGCAACCGTTAATTTCGAGCCCTGGGAAGTCATTAAAGAGACGAAGAGCATGTGAGGTGTCTTGGATATATGTCGGGAGAGATTGGACCAGGGGGGATAGGATGGAGTCGAGGTAGTGGAAATTATTTCCGTGGGACAGGAGCCGGCAGAAACAATGGGTCTGCCAGGGCAGTTTGTGGATTTTGGGGAGAAGGTAAAACCGGGCTCTAAGGTTGGAGGCTGTGGAAGGGACAGCCAGAAGTGATGAAATCAGTAATGGTGTTTGAGATTAAGGCCTGGTGCTCATCTGTGGGATCATGGTCCAAGGATAAGTAGGAGGAGGTTTCTTAGAGAGTTGTCGCCTGGCCTCAGCCCGGTAGCGCCAGACTACCATGGCACCTGCCTTGTCGGCGGATTTGACTATAATGTCAGGGTTGCTGCAGAGCCAGCAGTGTGCTGTACGTTCAGAGGGGGTGAGGTTAGAGTAGGTGAGGGGAGTGGGAAAGGTGAGACAGTTGATGTCACGCCGGCAGTTAGAAATAAAGAGGTCTAGAGAGGGTAGAAGGCCGCTCTGGGGAGTCCAGGAGGAGGGGGACCTGTGGAGATGGGAGAAGGGGTCATCACAGGTGGTGAGGACTCCTTCCCATAGAAAAAGGCAGGGAGGCGGAGGCGACGGAAGAAAAGCTCTACGTCCTCAAAGGGCCGAATGGCCTACTCGTGCACCTATTGTCATGGTGGATCCGGAACTCGTTGAGGTGGGGGGTGGGGAACGAAGGTGAGGCCTCTGTTGAGGACAGACCGTTCCGTATCAGAAAAGGGGAGGTCAGGGGGGATGGCGAAGACACAACAAGGATGGGGGTTGGGGTCAGAGGAGGGCCGGGGAGTAGATAGAGGCCGAGACGAGGACTTCTCTATCCATGTCAATACCCTACCCCCAATACCATGTGTTCTAATTTTGGACACTAATCTCTTGTGTGGGACCTTGTCGAAGGCTTTTTGAAAGTCCATATACACCACATCCACTGGTTCTTCCTTTTCCATTCTACGTGTTACATCCTCAAAAAATTCCAGAAGATTAATCAAGCATGATTTCCGCTTCATAAATCCATGCTGACTTTGACCGATCCTGTTACTGCTCTCCAAATGCACTGCTATAACACCTTAATCAAGAATCTTCCCAACTAACTATGTAAGGCTAACTGGTCTATAATTCCCTGTTTCTCACTCCCTCCTTTCTTAAAAAGTGGAGTTACATTGGCTACCCTCCAGTCCAGACGAACTGATCCAGAGTCGAGAGAACATTGGAAAATGATCACCAATGCATCCACGATTTCGAAGGCCACCTCCTTGAGTACTCTGGGATGCAGACCATCAGGCCCGGGGGATTTATCTCCCTTCAGTCCCAACAGTGGAAGAACATGGATCGGTAACGTTTTGGGTTTGGACCCTTCTTTCAGCAAGACTGAAAAGTTGAGTATAAAACATGAACTTGAGAACCTCACCTATCATAAACTCATTTACACATATAATCCTTAATTCATGTTTATTTATCACAAACTACTTGGAATCATTTTAATCCTGAATTTCCATATTACATGATGTCACCTTTCAGGAAAATAAAATTTAGTGCAATACCCAAAAGGTATTCACCATTTTTAAAAGGGTCACATCTCCCACCAACAAAAGGATTAAATCCAGACCAAATCATCATCGACATAGCTACCAACCTTGATATCGATATCCCCTAGGAAACCACTGAACAAACTTTATAAAAAATGTCTGACTTCACATTAACAGTTTTGCTTAAAAAATATTTGTCATATGCCCGTTATAGGCAGCATTTCCAACTAGCTATACAAGAATGCAACAACCTTGGAACAAAAATAGTTTATATTAATAAACTTTTCAAACTTTCTACTCATGGTGTTTGGTGTAAGAAAAGTAGGTGTTTCAATTCACTTGTTACAGAAAATACTTGAGATAGTTACAGTGCCCATTACTTAATATTAAACCTCAAACCCTGTAGAAATTTGGTACATCACATCAGCTGTTGTCTATCCAACTTTGGGGCATGCCGAACCAGCATTATGCACTAAAACTTAAACTATTTTAAAACTTAAAGTGAAGAAGCATTTTTGATCCCAAAAAATTGCTATCGAGTAATTTGCATTATAGATCATAGCCAAATTAATAATAATAATAATACTTCTTCCTATCAAAGTATGTTGGGATCTTGATTTAGAAGTCAATATTCACTTCTGATGACTGGAATGGTTTTGAAAGTATTTAATCTCAAGCAGTGACCTGAACGTGATCAATGAAGATAATTTTTGCCAGCTGCTCAGTAACAACAATCCTTAACACATTGTGTGATGTACAGAATGCCTGGAACTGAACAACTTTATATTTTAAACTGGTCACTCTCACATGATATTCTACATAAAAAGTCATGATAAAGCAGAATTATCACATGAAGTAGAAATATGGGGAATGTTATAATATTGAAAATTAATGTAATATACATACTTTTTTAGTTCCTGTTTTATAGTCATGCATTTCACTTAGTTTATGTTATATTTCTATTGAGGAGGCCTTTTCCGGTAAAGCTTCCAACCTCAAGAAAGTGAGTGAAACAGTAACTATTCTGCTTGTACGTTAGAAATAAATAGAGATCCAAAAGCAAAATTAGTTTTTGAAGTCAACAATCTGAAATGTTTGTCTACACATATGCTGCTTGTACTCTTGAGTATTTACAGCATTCTCTTTATTATGTTTAAAGATAAAAAAATCTGCCTCTCAGATTAACTCTTTTTTTCAAATATCCAATATTTTGTTATATACTTTGTTAACTTCTGTATTGCCTTTTTTGAGTTAAATAGGAAGTGTTTATTTCACTGTTAGAATATATCTATGCTTGGGATTTAAATAAGGAAGATGGGTTTTTCCCCCTGCCACTCAGTGTTACAGTGTTACAGGTTTGCTCTCAATATTAAGTGACATAAGAAAATCCAGAATCCTACCTTAATTGGGGCAGTGGAGAACTTAACCTTTCTGTGTAACTTTGGCTCTTCTTCGGAGAGCCCTGATATTTCCTCAAACTCGTCATCGAGGGTATAGTCAACCTCTTCATCAAAATATTCACAATCACACTTGCTTTTGCTTTCTTCTTGGAAAGACCCCTCAGTATCTTTATCATCAACAAATGCAGCATTCTCAATCCCACAAACTTCTGATCCGGAAAACACCTTTCCGCTAATTCTATCTTCCTCTTCAGCATTCTCTGCATCCTCATCTTCCTCTTCTCCCATGCTCTCATCTGATTTTTGTGCTATATCATCAAATGTCAGCTCTTCATTTTCCTTGCTTTTGGAAATTTTGCATTTCTGTTCTACGTCTTGGTTAATACTGTGAAGTGATTCCATCTCCCTCTCAATAAAAACATTATCCAATTCAATTTCACTCTCCGAAGATTCATTCTGAACTTCCACGAATTCTGCCCGAACTACCCCAATCTTGTTTGGAACCTCATTTGGAACATGGCTGTCCAATTCACTGTTGAAAGAACTACTACTTTCAAGAATAGTATTATGACAAGTAGATGTCTCGGAGACATAGCAGGAATCTTTATCTGACTTGTCTACATTCTGTTTCTTGAAACTGTACCCTTTCACATCATCTCCTGCAGGGGACGCACTCTTACTAATAAATGAAGTGTTGGATGACTTTTGGTGTCCTCCAGTAATCTGATATTCAGTTGCACAGTTTGTTTTGTTGTCTTTGTTTGCTTCATCGCTGTCGCTATCCGCGAGAAAGCTTTCCAATCGTCGTGAAATTGGCCCAGCGTTCAGAGACGAACGAGGTTGACTTTGTTTTAAATCGCCAGCTGCTTTCTGATTACTTTGCTCTCTCGAATTGCTGCTGGATAGAGCTGTGGGATTTAAGTCGTTCTTAACTTTCCTTCCTCCACATTCCGAAGACGACGAGTTGCTCCTTTTACCTTCAGAAGAATAACTACTCGTTGAACTTTTACTGTCGCTTTTATGAGAGGTTTTATCAAACACGTTTTCTCCAATTTGACGCTCAAAAAGTCTTCTCGTTTCTGTGAATTTTTCAGCCATACTAGTTTTATCCAAATCTCCATCTTCACTGTTCTTTTTGTCAGAACTGGGCAGTTTATGACATGTTTTATGGACGCTACTGTAGACAGCTCCACTTTGTTGTTTTGGCGGAGAAGGTGGATGCAAATCAGTCTTGGTTTCATTCAATTCAGTCGTGTCATCTGTTGTGTTACCCATTTGCATCAACATATTTTTTATTTTATGTACTCGATTTCCGAAATGTCTTCCCCGCAAGTCGTCCCTGTGTTCAGTTTCTCGATTTGTTTTTTGGACACCCATTTTAGAATTATTTTCCTGTTTGCTTCCGTCAAAAGTGCACCTCAAAGCCTGAAAGTCCGCCTTGTAGGCATTCCTATGGGGCGAAGCGCTCCTGAACGTCCTCTCTCCTTTACCTTCAGCTTTCATCATATTAGATCAGTTCGAGCATTAAGCCAAGTCCGACAGGAGGTTACCAACGGCTCCTTCGCGACAGAACAAAACGCGAAGGCCACTTGTTGGCGAGCAGGGCTGAAACCTCGGCGATTACTTGGACGTACCGAAACTCTCTATCTGCAGGATGGAAAACGAGCCGCGAAGAGTTACAACTGGCGAGCGATAACTTTAGGGCGTCAAACTCTCTCGGCGCGGACGGGCAGAGGCAGCCTCGACGCAGTCACATTCCCAAATTATGTGGCGCCTTGCGGCCTGACCCGACTCTCCCGCCCGAACATGGGCGCGCTCGGCCGCTGGCGGAACGGGACAAGACCCACTCCAGGTTAATCCGCCCCCGGAGTTTACTTCGCTCAAAACTCTCGTCACCGCTTCAGGGAAAAGAAAAGCCTCGGGTCTTCCACCCGCCCACTTTCTCAGAGAAAGAGTGAGGAAAGGGGGGGGGGGGAATAAGATTACCCTCCCTGACTCAAGCCATCGGGACTGGCAGGGAGTCGGTCTGCACTCCCCGTGCGGTTCCTGCTTTTTTCTCCAGGGCCATCGCCATTAGTCAGTCTTCCTCCTCCTCCCAACTCCCGAGGCGGGGGAGGGAGGGCGCGCGCGCTTCCGCGAGCCGAACCCCACGCTGGGCGCTCGCGACCGAGGCGCCGTTCGGCCCAGACGGTTGCTGCTGGCCCCACTCAACGGGCGGCGAGTTGTTGAACAATGTTAAAGAAACACACACGGACAGGGCTGTTAAAGGAACTGCAGATGCCGGAAAATCGAAGGTACACAAAAATGCTGGAGAAACTCAGCGGGTGCAGCAGCATCTATGGAGCGAAGGAAATAGGTAACGTTTCGGGCCGAAACGTTACCTATTTCCTTCGCTCCATAGATGCTGCTGCACCCGCTGAGTTTCTCCAGCATTTTTGTGTACCCACGGACAGGGCTGGACCGGTTCAACACGTTCATGCCTGCCTGGGTTTCCTCTTGGATGTAGGCACAAAATTCTGGAGTAACTCAGCGGACAGGCAACATCTCTGAAGAGAAGGAATGGGTGACGCTTCGGGTCGAGACCCTTCAGACTCTTGGATGATTTGCCCATTTGCCAATATTTAGTTAGGACGTCCTGAGGAGAACCACCGTGAAATACTTTAAAACGAGTACAATACTTACACGGACGAAAAAGATCCGTCTCCGACACTCGCACAACTTTCGATCTTAATACTTTATTTTTTTGACAGATAGTTAGACGGAAATATAATTGTTGCGATTCTATATTTTTCAGTGCGGCGCTATTTTTTAGAAGTTACTGACGAGAACGTTTTTTTTTCCAGTTGCTTGTAGTGTGCCATCCATTATTTCCCCTCATCCAATGATAACACTGAAGCTGTAGGTTTACCGTCGATTCTCGGTAGTTTGGGTAGAAAGAGCAGCGACAAAAACAGTATAAACAAACACCGCCCTGAGAGATTTAGTGACAAAGTTAATTTAAAAACAGCAAATTTGAGAAACGTTCAACGCATTTTATTTTGTTAGTTTAAAAAAAATGTAACTTGAGAACTGATGACAAGCGCCGTGACATCTTCGTTTTGAAAGGTTACAAAACATGAAGATCCACGGCCATAGTAAATTAATGCTCATAAATCACGGCACATATTTTGGCTTTAACATATTAACTAACATAAAGTATCAGTCATCATGACAGGATTACACTTGAAAACTTGGAATTTAGTCAGTGAGCTTGTGTATATTTTTCTTGAGGGATGGAGGAGCTATTGAATTTTTGTGCCACCTCCCTTGAGTATTGATGACCTAATTATGATGTGCAGGTTATTTTTAAAAGCAGAACATGTTGGACACTTTCACGATGTCAGATAGCTTCTGTGCGATGAAAAAGGAGAGTGATCCATTCTTCAGTTTGTAATCGACCTGAATTGATTTAATTGAGTTATGCTGTTAGTGGACTCCAAATCAATAAAACATGCAAAACTATTAGTGAAATTGCAAATATAGCCTGATTATATTGGCAAATTATATTACATAAGAAATAAGACCAGGAGTAGGTCATTCATCCCCTCAAGCCTTGTTGTCGTTATCAGGATCATGGGTGATTACCCATCATCATTGATTTGTTCTACACCCAAATCTCACAATTCCTTTAATATATAGGAATTCTCCAACTTTTATTTTGAATGCAATCAATGACTGAACCTCCACAACACTCCAGGATAAAGAATACCAAAGGTTTACCAACTTTTGAGTGGAGAAATTTATCTTCTCCGCTATAAATGGCTTACGCATGTTTTATAACTGCACCACTCCATTAGCCAGGGGGAGCTTCGCCTCTACATCTACCTTGTTGAGCCCTCCAAGAATTTTCCACATGTCAATGATAGAAAATTCAAGTGATGATAGAGTTGCTTAAGCTTATGCCATTGCCTTGAGAAACTCACGATATCCCTGGCGCTGGGATCTTCTTTTGTGCAAGGTGTGACTGTGTTTTCACTTTGATGTCCATTCTCGAGTTTTACCAGGTGTCCTTGCAAGACTAAGATGCTGTAGCAATCTGCTCCTGCTGTAAAGCGACTTTGAGTCCTGAAAAGCGCTATATAAATAAAATCTATTATTATTATTATTATAACACTATACTATGATTATAAAGATTCATGGTCCTAGAAAAGAGACAATTTCTGCGCATCAGGAGCCATCCCCTCGCAAAGGTAGATATTGACGATTAAATTCATTGAACACATCACCGCAGCCTACGAGGAAAATAAGTTCTCCTTTAAATTTCTCCCCTGTTACCTTAAACATATGCTCTCTTTCTCCACCTTTGGAAAAAGATTCTCAATACGCCCCCTCATCATTTTATATATCTCAAGAAAATCACCATTTGGCCTTATACATAACAGTGAGAATAAACTCATCTTAATCGATCTCTATAAGAAAAACATCCATTCCAGACAACATCCTGGTGAATCTCATCTGCACTCTTTCTAATGCTATCACATCCTTCCTGTAGCGTGGTGAGAAGATTACAGCTTTCATCACTTTGCTGATGATTGAGAGTAGATTGGACAGTAATTAGTTGTATTGAAGAAGACATATTTGGATAATTTTCCACATAGATGTTAGATAGATGCTGACTTTGTAACTGTACTGTAACAGCTTGGCTGGTAGCATCAAATTTCAGAACACCACTCTTCAATACTATAGCAAAAATATTGTCTGGCACCATAACCTTTATGGTGCATCCAGTATTCTTAGTCATTTGGTATCATGTGGAGTGAATATAATTGGCTGGTGACTGGCATCTTGGCGAGTATCATCGGCAGAGGCTAAAATGGATCCTCTGTTTTGCACCTGGCTGAAATTAGTTGCAAATTTTCAGCTTGTTAGTTATCATTCACATGCTAAGCTCATCATCAGTGAAGATTGGGATGCCCTGGAAGCCTCCTACTACAATCAACTGTTTAATTGTCATCCACCAGTAAGGGATGGGATATGGTAAGACTGCAAAGTTTTGATCTGATCTAAAGGGCTGGGGGAACTCAGTAGGTCATGTAGCATCTGTGGAGGAAATGGACAGGTGAGGTTTTGGGTTGGGACTCTTCGTCAACAGATGTTGTTTGTGAGATTGCTTAGCCGTGTCAATCGCATGCTGTTTTTGTTGTTTAACTTTCCGGTAGTTTTGTATTACAGCTTCTCCAGAGAGGTATCTCATCCTTTTTAGAGTTCTGACAAAAGGTCCCAGACTGAAACATTAACCATTTCACTTTCCAATGTTGCCTGACTTGCTGGGAGTTTCCAGCATTTTCTGTTAGCTTTAAGGTATGCCTGATGCTGCTCCTGAGATATCCTGCTGCATTCCTCTTTAAACCAGATTTGATCTCCTGGTTTAATATTAACGGTAGAATGAGGGGTATGCAGGGCAAGAAGTTGTATATTTCTGGTACTGCTGATGGTCCACAGCACCTCTTGATGCACAGAGAATGGACATTGCAAGACTAAGATGTTGTATCAATCTGCTTCTGCTGTATGTAACACTGCACTCTGACAGTAAAGATGAATTCACAGAGTCTTTTACCCAGGGTAGAGGAACCAAGAGCCAGAGGACATAAGTTTAAGGGGAGATGGGAAAGATATAAAAGGAACCTGAGGGAAAATCTTTCACTCAGAGGGTCGTGGGTATGTGGAATGAGTTGTTAGAGGAGGTAGTTGTGGTAGGTACAATTACAACATTTTAAAAACACATGGACAGGTACAGGTTTAGAGGAATGTGGAACAAATGCAGGCAAATGGGAATAGACGGAGCATCTTGATTGGCATGAATGAATTGGGCCAATGGGCCGGTTTCCATGTTGTATGATTCTATGATTGGTTCATGACAAGAACCTGGAAAAGAAGACAATTTCTCTACCTCAGGAGCCCCCTCCTTGCAAAGGCAAATGTTGATGAAATTCACCATTGCTTTTAACACACCACCAGAACCTGTGGGGAAAAGATTGTTCGAAGATCAAAACTTAAAACCTGAATTCATGATCTCCCAGGTGGCCACTGAGACTTGGATTGCCTATGGCAGGTACCTCAACACACTGAAACATTATCGAAACAACCTCTGAAATAGTGGGAAATTGCACTTATGTGAGGCCTTACTACCTCATATTAGTTTTGAAGCACTTATCTTTTTGATAAACCAGTATTGATTAGCAAATATCCACAAAAAGCAATACAATAAATAAGTATTCATCTTTTTTAAATAGTTTAGGAAATGAAATTAAAGGGGTTCCCATCAAATTAGTATAAACCAAAATGGTAAAATAGAATGCAAAATATCTTTCATATAATTATTTCAAATGAAGGAATGAATACCCAAGAATGCATTACTCGCTGAGAACTGCATGATGTGTTAATTTGCATATCACAAGTCCTGACTTTCTGATTCAATTGAAATTGAGCCAAGCTGGTGTAAATCCGAATGGAAGAAAATGAATCATAGTACTCAGTATAATGGAAATCGGACAACGGAGATGTGTAAAGAAAGAAAAAAAGGTTAAAAGAGCAAATAATTGACAAATATAAAATGTGTGTGAGTAATGCATCATACAACAATTCATGTAATTAATGGTATATTTTTCACAAATATTGCAATATTCCATTTATTAATCTATGCTTCAATAAATAATGCAGGCATTATACCTATAATGATCTACCAATTACAGTACATGTGGTTTTATGAGACATATGGACCTAAATATTTGTCCCCAAGGACCACAGATAGTACAGCTTGCTTCATCTTTGTCTTTCCTCTCTTTGATGAGACTGTTTGAGAGGTTGAGATTGACAGTGAATAAAGGGGAAATGGCAATACAGGTGGAGTTACTTGGTGGTAATGGGGAAATAGAAAGACCACTTCAGGAATCCATAATGCAGGAATCCTCTGCAGGTTCCATGGCAAAATCCTTTTTTATTCCTTTTATTCTTAAGTACTGGAATTTTTTTTTTTTAACGTAGGGCAGATGGAGGCATATTTCAAGTTGAAAATAAATTACATGCCCTCAATCACAGCAATCAGACACTCCTACCACTTCATTACCCACATGTGTTTTGGCGCATGTGGGTAATGTGCGCTTACTCCTTGATTATAAGCAGAAGTGAAAAGTGAGGATTCAGTACAAAAAGGTGAAAAGTGAGGATCCAGTATAGAAAGACCAACATTGGTCTGAGGAAACACATGAGATCCTATGAGACTGCTTGGAGTTGGTGAACTGGTCTATATTCTAGCACTCTGTGCCTAACCCAAATGAGTATGCCACTGCCGTCATAGACTTCATCGGTAAGTATATGGAGGACTGCGTGTCAATGAAGTCACCCTGAGTGTTCCCCAATGATAAACCATGGTTGAACTGTGTGATCCACTCTGGTAAAATCCAAGTGTGTGATGTTTAAGTCAGATGATCCTGACCTGTACAGGAAATCTAGGTCTGACCTTCATCAGCGACACCAAGTGACAATTCCGGACCAAGCCAGAGTTCCAGACTAACCACATAGATATATGTCAATATCTGTAAGGCGTGTATCCTATTATAGGTTATAAAGTGAAGTTGGGCATTATCGCTGCCTACAATGCATTTCTCCCAACAAGCTCAATGCGTTCTATATTCATTTTGAACAGAAGGTCAGTGGAACAGCATCTGCCTTGGGTGCATCTGTTTCCACAGTCACTGTTGCAAATGTCAGATCGGCCATCCTGAAAGTGAACCCATGGAAAGTGACAGGCCCAGATGGAGGACCCAGCCATGTCCTCAGAACATGCGCAAGCCGACTAGCAGGAGTATTTACTAACATCTTTAACCTCCCTAAACAGTCTGAACACCACTGACATTACAGTGCCAGAGTAACGAAAGGATAACATGCCTTAATGACTTCCATCATCATGAAGTGCTTTGAGTGACTGGTCATAACATACATCAACTCCAGCCCCACAGAGAATCTAGATTGGCTCCAATTTGTCTACAGTCTCAAAAAGCCCATAGTAGATGCCATCTCCCTGGTCTTACACTCATCTCCGGAACAGAATGGCAGGCAGTGACTAGTGGGGTACCGCAAGGCTCAGTGCTGGGACCCCAGCTATTTACAATATATATTAATGATCTGGATGAGGGGATTGAATGCAACATCTCCAAGTTTGCGGATGACACGAAGCTGGGGGGCAGTGTTAGCTGTGAGGAGGATGCTAGGAGGCTGCAAGGTGACTTAGATAGGTTGGGTGAGTGGGCAAATGCATGGCAGATGCAGTATAATGTGGATAAATGTGAGGTTATCCACTTTGGTGGCAAAAACAGGAAAGTAGACTATTATCTGAATGGTGGCCGATTAGGAAAAGGGGAGATGCAACGAGATCTGAGTGTCATGGTACACCAATCATTGAAAGTAGGCATGCAGATGCAGCAGGCAGTGAAGAAAGCGAATGGTATGTTAGCATTCATACCAAAAAGATTTGAGTATAAGAGCAGGGAGGTTCTACTGCAGTTGTGCAGGGTCTTGGTGAGGCCACACCTGGAGTATTGCGTACAGTTTTGGTCACCGAATCTGAGGAAAGACATTCTTGTGATAGAGGGAGTACAGAGAAGGTTCACCAGACTGATTCCTGGGATGGCAGGACTTTCATATGAAGAAAGACTGGATAGACTCGGCTTGTACTCGCTAGAATTTAGAAGATTGAGGGGGGATCTTATAGAAACTTACAAGATTCTTAAGGGGTTGGACATTCTAGATGCAGGAAGATTGTTCCCGATGTTGGGGAAGTCCAGAACAAGGGGTCACAGTTTAAGGATAAGGGGGAAGTCTTTTAGGACCGAGATGAGAAAATCATTTTTCACACAGAGAGTGGTGAATCTGTGGAATTCTCTGCCACAGAAGGTAGTTGAGGCCAGTTCATTGGCTATATTTAAGAGGGAGTTAGATGTGGCTAAAGGGATCAGGGGGTATGGAGAGAAGGCAGGTACAGGATACTGAGTTGGATGATCAGCCATGATCATATTGAATGGCGGTGCAGGCTCGAAGGGCTGAATGGCCTACTCCTGCACCTATTTTCTATGTTTCTATCTGGACAACAAGGACATCTACATCAGATTCCTATTTATTGACTATAGCTCTGCCCTCAACACCACCATCCCAACCAAACTCATCTCCAAACACGTTAATTCAGGTTTCAGCACCCCCCTCAGCAACTGGATCCTTGACTTCCTGACCCATAGACCACACTCAGTAAAGATAGTTAACCAAACATCCTCCACAATAATTCTCAACACTGCTGCTGCAAGGCTGTATTCTTAACCCTTCACTACACTCCATTAACACTGTAAATAGAACACTTTGACTGAATCCAAATTCTGCATTAACTCCATTTACAAGAACAGCCTCTTCCCTACTGATATCAGACTCCCAAATAGACATCTCATATGCTAAGGATGTATTCCAGATCTCCCAATCTACATTGTTGCAGTCTTTGCACTTTTTTTGTCTGTACTTTCTCTGTAGCTGTAACAAGCTTTTGTGTACTCTGCTTTCTTTCTCCTTTTTGCACTACATCTTGTACTCAAATATCATATGATTGTACTCATGTACTCAAGATTTGTCTGGGTAGCACAGAAAACAAAGTTTTTCACTATATCTAAGTGCAAGTGATAAGATAAACCAAAACTGTCAGGAGAGTCTAATTGTCATATACACTGGGCAAGGAACAATTAAATTCTACTTGCATGCATATTAATGCATCAACACAACAAATAAACATACAATAAAAAGTAATACAACAAATTATCAGTTATGCTAGTTATACCATTACATACAGCTCATATATAATGTAGTTAATAACTGACAATAATTATACCCTGGAATAAACACTTAAATGTCACTGTTTTTTTCCTCTCTTAATAAATGCATCCGATAAGATTCACAGGAGATCTGATTTAATTCTGCTCTAAAAATGGTTCAAAATGAGGAATGCTGCAAAGTAATAGCAGTTGTTTCAGTCATTGGAACCAACTAATGCGTAGATGTCTGATTAAAATGAATAGCGTTAAATGCCATCTTGCTGACCTACTTTCTAAGACCTACCTTTGAAATATGAGTTCTTTTTTAGAATGAAATTATCTGTAAGGTTACTCCTAAATATAACCCTGATCACTCTAGTACGTCCAACAGAAATTAAAATAAATTGAATGAGAAAGTCTGGAGCAATATAAAAAGCTGTTCAACTCTTTGATAAGCTGATAATTTATGGAATGTTTTATGCACCCTCATGAAAGATTTTTGTATGTCTTGTCTTGAAAACAATATTGTTAGTTCTCTTGAGAAACAGAAGAAACTGGCACATACGCATTTTACGCAAAACTAAATATACAATGAAAAATAATGTTGCCCTGGATTTTGTGAAATGGGACAACTACCTGGTCTAGTTCTCTATAGAGACTGGTGATAGCACATATTAACTCCAGCCCCCAGCCAGCCTTGATCCACTGCAGTTTGCTTACTGTAGCCACAGGTCCTGAGCAGGTGCCATCTCTCTCGCCCTAAACTTATCTCCGGAACACCTACACAACAAGGACTCTTATGTTAGACTCCTATTTATCGACTATAGCTCTGCCTTCAACACTAATCCCATTCAAATTCATCTCCAAACTCTTGGACCTAGGAATCGATTCTCCCCTCGGTCACGGGATCCTTGACTTTCTGACCCACAGACCTCAATCACTGAGGATAGGTGACAGAACCTCCTCCACAATAATTCTCAATAGTGGTGCCCTGCACACATGCTTACTCAGTCTATACTCCCTTTATACTCTATCTTCTATGCTCATTATATACTTGTGAATGTACGGCCAAATTAGGATCTAATACCATCTACATTTGTTGATGACACCACTATGTTGGACTGAATCATGAACATTGATGAGTCGCAATACAGGAAGGAGTTAGAGAATTTAGTGACATGGTGTCATGACACTAATTTCTATGTCAGCAAAATGAAGGAGCTAGTTGTTGACTTTAGGAAGCATGGTGGAGTACATGCCCCAATCAGCACACCAATGTCTTCACTGCTTGAGGAAACTGAGGAAATTTGATATGTCTTCAGTGACTCTTGCAAACTTCTGCGGATGCACCATAGAAAGCATACTGTTGGGTTGCATCACAACTTGGTTTGGGAACAGAACAGAACAGACCACAAGAAATTGCAGAGAATTGTAGATTTAGCCCAGTCATTACACAAACACGACTTCCCACCATTGACTCCATTTGCTATTCATGCAACCTTGAAAAAACAGTCAACATAATCAAATACGTCCCACCCTGATCATTCCTTCTTTCCTGTGCTCCCGTCTGGCAGAAGGCACAGAAGCTTGAAAGCGCAATCCTCAGACTCAGGAACAGACTCTGTTATCAGGCTTCTGAACAGTCCTTCCATTGGATAGTGTACCAAGCATTTACCTCTACCCCATTAAAGACATTGGACTTGGTCTATGGAACTGATGGGCTACAATCTACCATGGGAGGCTGATTCAAAAGATTAAGATGCACAGGATTAACAGTGACTTAGTGGTATGGATTCAGAACTGGTTTACTGATAGAAGACAGAGGGTTATGGTGAAAGGACAATATGCAGGTTGGAGGTCTGTGCCCAGTGCAATTCTGCAGGGATTTGTGCTTGGACCTCTGCTGTTTGTGATGTATATAAATGACGGTTTCAAACGTACATGCTTAGTAAGTTTGCAGATGGTAAAAAGATTGCCGGGGTTGTGGACTGTGAGGAAGGCTGTCACAGAAAACGTAGATCCGCTAAAGAAATGGGCAAAGAAATGGCAGATGGAGTTTAATCCGAGGAAGTATAAGATGTCGCACTTTAGGAGGTCAAATGTAAGGAGAAAATATACAATTAATGGCATGTCCTTTGGCAATGCCAACACAAGTAGATGGAGTGGTAAAGAAGGCATATGGTATGCTTGCTTTCATAAGTTGGAGCATTGAGTATAAGAGTAAGGAAGTCATGATGCAACTTTATAGGACTTTGGTTAGGCTACATTTGGAGTATTGTGTGCAGCTCCGGTCATCCCACTACAGGGAGGATGTGATGGCTTTATGGAAGGTGCAGAGGAGGTTTACCAGCATGATGCATGCAATAAGGGGAATTAACTACAGGGAAGGTTGGACAGACTGGGATTGTTTTCTCTGGAACGCCGGAGATTGTGGGGAGATCTGTTAAAAGTATATACAATTATGAGAGAGATAGATGGATAGACAGTCAGAACCTTTTCCCAGGATGGAAAAATAAAATGCTGGAGGGCATAGATTTAGGGTGGGAAGGGCAAGGTTTAAAGGAGATGTGCTGGGAATTTTTGTATTCAGAAGATGGTGAGTGCCTGGAATGCACTGCCTGGGGGGGGGGGGGGGGGGTTGGGGAGATACAAGGGCAGGTGGTTTGGGCATTTAAGAGACTTTTGGATAAGGATATGCAGGGAATGGAAGGATATGGATTATGTGCAGGCAGATAAGAGTTAGTCTTGGCACAAACCTTGTGGGCCGTATGGTCTGCTCTTGTGCAGTACTGTTCTATGTTCCTGTGCCCTACATTGCTGAGAACTATATTCTACACTTTGTATCTATTCTTTTGCTCTATCTATTGTATTTCAGTTTGACTTGGTTGTAATTATGTATAGCATATCTGATCTGTTTGGATAGAATGCAAAACACAGCTTTACACCATACCTTGGTACACGTGACAATAATAAATCTAATACCAAAACTGAGTATGAACTTACCTGAACTGATTGGCTGAAAATGTCCTAAAGCAAGTGGTGTGATATGGGAGGTTGCAGATTTAGCCCTACCCATAATACTCATATGATAAACTATGGTAGATGCCAAAGTAAATATGTCAATATTTTTCATTTTCTTGTGACATTCATTAACCAGAAGAAAGGCAGAATTTTTTTTCTTCTATTATTAACACCGCACTTCAAAATACATTATTTTACTGCAAACATTAAAGCAAATACGAATATTTAATTAGTGATTTAATCTTTTTTTTTTTTTGCAGTGATTTCTTGCTATTCAAGGGAATTGCACCCACGCAGAGTGCAGGATTTGAGAATGGATCCCCAGTCAGTGTTGAGGAAGTCCAGCAAACACCTACTCCTTCATTAGAAAGCACATGGAGTCCAATGCAACCTGGAATTCAACTTTGGAGTTTGGCTAGTGAGTGACAAAATTATAATCAGGCCATTCGGGTCATCTTGGCCCGAATGGCCTGTCTCTGTACTGTTTGACTCTATGGCCTGATTATAATTTTGAACAGGTGACAGCTTCACAATTATGATCGCTCATTTTGATTAAACAAAGTTGAAGAACCAAATTCTGCAGTTAATATTTAAACATAGGGATCACATAATATTTGTAGGAGCCATTTATGCTTAAGTTAGTTATTGTTAGTATTTCTGTATCTTTTTCCTAGCTTGTGGGTGGGATTATATACGTTGAAGGGGGTGTCTACATTTTTAGGAGGCTAGCGCAGACTCAGAGATTGGGAGTTTTAGTTTCCCTCAAGGGATGGTGAGGTCACCAGTTTTTACCACGTTCACGTTCATGTTCACGAGACGCCACATGGAAGAAAAGTTCTGAATTCTTTCTTTGTTTTGTATTACTTCAATAAAAGACCAATTAATCAAGAAACAACAACTGGAAGATTCGTTTTTGCTATCGGTGAGTGCGTAAACTATATCTCCACCACATCCCGAGTAGTAATGACAATTAAAAGTTGGACTTTGAAAAGTTAAGAAATTGCTATTACAATATTTTTAATTCCTCTGCAGAGTTCTAGACAGCAAACTTTTCTGTGTGCCGTTTGGCATTAATTGTATCCAAACCGGTGAGATAGAATTCATAAATCTTTGCATGATATTTACTTATGTTTGGATTGGTATGCTTCGTGCCGTATTTCAGGATTGTTTAACCAAGTATTCTTTTTGTGTCCCAAACTTGCCAGCAAAACCCCAATCATTCAGCACCCCCAGAACTTCGACAGTGCTGACAAGCAGATTTCTGGACTATTGCTGTTAGTCTTATTAATACACAAACACATTTTCTTTCATTTTGTTAATATTACTCAGTAATATAAATTCTTCAGAGTATTTGGTGCATTTATGGGGAGCGGGAAAATGTGTCCCAGTGATCTTAAAGGGAACAAGAAATATAGCCAGTGATTCTTAGCTTGTTAATATGTTCTAGACTAATAACTGAGTCAGGTGCCGGACTATTGGGGTTTCTAAACCATTGGATTATTGATCATTGGAGTTTTGCTCTACATGGTAAATATTGACAGTACAGTCTGGAATTACTAGCAAAGTTCAGACCATTTGTCGATGCTGTGTGATTCTAGGTCCCTTAACTGTTAGTCATGGTTCAGTGGAGAATTGTTGCCTGTATGTTGGAAGGTTATGGGTGCAGAGCCAAATTAAGAAATGTTCTAGAAACTCTAGGCCAATACAATGCGTGAAACTGATGGAGCGTTAAGTTTTAGATGACAGGTAAACAGTCTTCTTCTGAATTTTCATGTGCACATTAATGATCAAGTAGCTATATTTTGAAAAAGAACAAAGAAGTTATGATCACCTGGCCAATATTTATTCCTCAATCATTAAGACTAAAACAGATTATCAGATCACTGTCACAGTGCTGTTTGCGGCATCTTTACTATGTACAAATTGGATGCCATGCTTCTGCATTACGGAACTGACAATGTGCTAACTAAAAGTATCTTGCTAGCTGTGAATAACATTGGGTGATTGTAAAAGTGCTCTTTTTGTTTCAATCTATGTTATCTGAAGAAACTTCAAACATATAATCAATATTTAATATAGCAAACAGAATTATCTGCTAACTTTTTTATCAAACATTGCTTTGTGCTTTAAATGTGCTCTTTTCTTTAATGCAGATATTGCTAGGATTATTTTTATTTTGGGGATGATATAGGCATCAGTATTATTTCAGTTGAAAGCTGAAATAAACAAGATCATTATTGTTTAGAAGATTTACAGAAGACACACTCTGTTATTTGACTGCTTCTGATTCCGTTCTGCAAAACTTATCACATGAGCTACCACACACATAGTTGGTCACGATGAGCAAGACATTTTCAGAGATCAGAAGAATAAGTTAATGGTAATCTGAGGGGAACCCTTTCCATTCAGATTGTGGTTGGTATATGGAAAGAGCTGCTAGATGAGGTGGTTGAAGCAGGTACTATAACAACATTTAGAAAACATTTGGACAAATACATGGGTAGGAAAGGTTTAGAGGGATATGGGCGAAACACAGGAAAATTGAACTAGCTAAGAGGGGTCATCTTGGCCCGAATGGCCTGTCTCTGTACTGTTTGACTCTATGGCCTGATTATAATTTTGAACAGGTGACAGCTTCACAATTATGATCGCTCATTTTGATTAAACAAAGTTGAAGAACCAAATTCTGCAGTTAATATTTAAACATAGGGATCACATAATATTTGTAGGAGCCATTTATGCTTAAGTTAGTTATTGTTAGTATTTCTGTATCTTTTTCCTAGCTTGTGGGTGGGATTATATACGTTGAAGGGGGTGTCTACATTTTTAGGAGGCTAGCGCAGACTCAGAGATTGGGAGTTTTAGTTTCCCTCAAGGGATGGTGAGGTCACCAGTTTTTACCACGTTCACGTTCATGTTCACGAGACGCCACATGGAAGAAAAGTTCTGAATTCTTTCTTTGTTTTGTATTACTTCAATAAAAGACCAATTAATCAAGAAACAACAACTGGAAGATTCGTTTTTGCTATCGGTGAGTGCGTAAACTATATCTCCACCACATCCCGAGTAGTAATGACAATTAAAAGTTGGACTTTGAAAAGTTAAGAAATTGCTATTACAATATTTTTAATTCCTCTGCAGAGTTCTAGACAGCAAACTTTTCTGTGTGCCGTTTGGCATTGATTGTATCCAAACCGGTGAGATAGAATTCATAAATCTTTGCATGATATTTACTTATGTTTGGATTGGTATGCTTCGTGCCGTATTTCAGGATTGTTTAACCATTATTTTTAGAAATTATTTTTAAAAGAAGTTAACCTTAAACAACATTCTATTCATAACACAAATAGTTGGAGGGTCAGTAGACATAGGTTTAACAGCAAACAGTCCATATTGTAGTAGAGGTAGTGTAAATGACCCAGTCGTTTGCACAACATGGTACAACATAGTTTTATTAAAGGTCACTTACAGTCAAGTCAAGTCAGGTTTATTCGTCACATACACATACGAGATGTGCAGTGAAATGAAAAGTGGCAATGCTTGCGGATTTGTGCAAAAACTACAAAACTGAATGGAACAGAATCACATATTCACATATTACATATTTGTGGGAGGAAAAAAAAAGAAAACCCAGCAATTTTAAAAAGACATCACACAACAGTAAATTGGTACAGTAAAGTTAGTCCATGGTGAGATAGGAGTTTACAGTCCTAATGGCCTCTGGGAAGAAACTCCTTCTCATCCTCTCCGTTTTCACAGCATGCAACGGAGGCATTTGCCTGACCGTAGCAGCTGGAACTGTACACTTCAGCATGTTGTTATAGCTTGTGTAGCGACTATTCGACTGACAGCATGACCTGAGTTCTGATAATATAAACCGTATAGTAGGCAGACCTTCTACTAATAAGCACTACAATTGGTTAGTGTGGAGTAACCAATCTACATCTTTCCTTGTAGAAATGAAATGAAGCACAACTAAATACAAGCCTATAAGCAGAAACATACTAATACGTGATGGCTAAATAATACATCTACATACAAACATACAAATAATACAAAACTCTAATAACGCATACAGGGACGTATATATGGTTACACAAAATCACCATATCTACAGACCAGTCCCGCACGCATGCGGTATAGATCCGCATCTCCTCCCTTCACCGGGGAAGTAACCGGGGACGGTGCCGGAGTCCCGCAGGGTGAAGGCGGCAAAGCCGGCCAGCGGGGCGCCGAATGTTGTGGTGAGGCCGTAGGGGGCACGGTCAGTGGTTGCTCTCCAGCAGCTGAGCGTGAGGGAGGAGTCAGTCTGACAGTAGCAGGGTACATCAGACACGTGACCTCTGGATACGAAACTGCAGGACGTGGTTCCTTCACAGGAAGGAGATGTTGACGGTTGCGTCTGTAAAGGCCCCCGTCGGTAGGCGCGGTTCCTTGGCAGGGCTGAGAATGTGACCCAAACGGCATACAGGGGCGTATATATGGTTGTTGAATGGAGTTGTTTCTGTACAAGGGGAGGTGAACAGACCTGTGGCTGCAGCAGCTGCTGGGGCACGGGCAGGGCAGCACGGGTTTGACGAGACATCAGGCGTTGGGCTGGAGACCCCAGTATTGGGTCGCGGGCGATGTTCCTTAAGTTGAGAAAAGTTTTGGAAACACTGACTGGTGAACTGACTGCCGTTATCAGATAGGAGATGTGCAGGGCACCCCCTTTGGCCACTACAAATTCCTGAGAATGCCCTTCAGCATCAACTCTGCAAGCGAGGTTTTCCAGCGCACAATGGAACAATTATTTGCGGGGTACCCGTGCGCCATCATTGTCTATGACATTCTCATTGCCGGACACGACAAGGCTGAACATGATGCCAATCTAAAAAAAGTACTAGACCGTGCCAAAGACATCCATCTCAAGCTCAACCCTCTAAAATGCCGATTTTGTGTCACAGGTCAACTATGTCAGCCACGTTTTCACCAGTGATGGTCTCAGACCGGACCCATCCAAGACCACTTCCATCAATGAGATGCCAGTTCCCACTGACGTTATGTGTTTACAGAGATTCCTGGGAATGGTCAACTACCTGGGGAAATTCATTCCCAACCTCAGCGATATATCTACCCCCCTGTGGGAACTGACTCACAAGGACACTGCCTGGTCCTCGTACCCACAGCAACAAAGAGCTTTCGAAATCCTCAAGTTGAAACTGGCCAGTGCTCCAACCCTCACCTACTTTGCTTTAAAGTTGCCAGTGACACTCACATGTGATGCATCCCACTTCTGACACCATGTAAATGACCCAGTCATTCGCACAACATGGTAAAACTTGGTTTTATTAAAGATCACTTATAGTACACTTCAGCATGTTGTTATAGCTTGTGTAGCGACTATTTGACTGACAGCATTAGCTGAGTTCTGATAATATAAACCGTATAGTAGGCGGAGCTTCTACTAATAAGCACTACAATTGGTTAGTGTGGAGTAACCAATCTACAAGTAGTAAAGAGGAGTGGAAAAAAGTTGCTACAACCTTGTCGGACAAGAGCAAGGCAATTTCCCTTGAAAAGTGCAGAGCATGGAGGGTGGTTACATATAATTTGTGTACATTAAATCAATCGCAGACACCTATAACACTATGGGCATGAAGCTTAATTGACAGAATTACCCATCGTTTCACTCCAACTGGCTACAGCATTTTCAAAACATATATGCAGTCTGCTTCAAATGCTACCCTTTTTGAAAAAGAACTGAAAATGATGGATAGTTAAGTTTGTCATGATTACATCTTCTCAGAAACTAAATAAGCCTTTCATTAGTGTAACACAGCATTTGTAAATCATCTTGCAATCATTAAACTGAAAAGTCTTTGACTACTTTTTATAGTTGTGCAGCCTGACAGAAATAGGACAGAAGAACAGGGGCACAGAGGGTTAGAATTTAAATACATCATGCAGCCAGCTAATTTGTTAAAGTCAAAGCTCCAAAGCATTGAAGCTTAGCAGGAGGCAGCAATAAAGATCGGTGCAGTGAATTGTTAGAAATTAATTTGTTTAATTTGGGCAAGAGAATCCACTGATTTTACAAACTACAATGTGCTCAGTACTTTGTGTTATTATACAAAATAAGACTGAAGCCTATGAAATAATTGACTATCGCTGCCTATTTTCACTCATCACAAAACGAAGCAGCTTAAGAATTTATGTCAAGCTTGTCTCACCATCTGCTTGGTTGGTGCAGACATTCAGTCCCAGTCAGGGTAAGATATCATGGTAACACTCCAGCCTTTTTTTTATTCCAGCAGATATTGAGCAATGTGAGTCACAGCTCTGAAAAATAGAGGAGGTTGAGAGGCTTTTCAGAAGAGAGAAAAGCCGGAAATCTCCAAGACCGGACAATGTTTCCCCCTCTACTCTCAAGCTCTGTGCCGAACAACAGACATTTTCAACCAGTCCTTGCAAACCTGTACTGTCCCTGCCTCCTTCAAAGTCTCCACAATTGTCCCTGTACCCAAAAAGGCAAGAATTACTGGTCTTAATGACCACAGGCCTGTCGCACTGACCTCTGTAGTCATGAAGACCCTTGAAAGGCTTGTGCTGGCCAAACTGAAAAATATCACGAACCCCCTGCTGGACCCTCTGCAGTTTGCATATCGGGCCAATAGATCTGTGGATGACGCGGTCAACCTGGGCCTGCACTTCATCCTCCAGCACCTAGACCGCCAGGGGACCTCTGCGTGGATTTTGTTTGTTGATTTTAGCTCTGCATTCAACACCATTGTGCCAGAGCTACTACACTCCGAACTTTCTGAGTTGACTATGCCTGAACCCCTCTGTCGGTGGATCACCAGCTTCTTCACAGACAGGAAGCTGCATGTGAGGCTGGGAAAGCACATCTCGGATCCGCAAACCCTCAGCATAGGAGCACCGCAAGGCTGCGTACTCTCCCCTCTCCTCTACTCTCTCTACACCAATGACTGCACCTCCATTGACTCCTCTGTCAAGCTTCTCAAGTTTGCGAACGGCACAACCCTGATTGGTCTGATCCAGGATGGGGAGGAATCTGCCTACAGACAGGAAGTGACACAGCTGGTGTCCTGGTGCCATCGCAACAACCTGGAGCTCAATGCTCTTAAGACAGTGCAATTGATTGTAGACTTTAGGAGAGCTGCCCCTCCCCTCACCCCACTCACCATCAACAATCCCACAGTCACATCTGTGGAGTCTTTTAAGTTCCTGGTAACCATCATCTCCAAGGACCTTAGGTGGGGGGCTACCATCGACCCCACAGTCAAAAAGGCACAACAGAGGATGTACTTCCTGCGGCAGCTGAGGAAGCACAATCTGCCACAGGCAATGATGGTCCAATTCTATACGGCCATCGTAGTGTCTGTCCTCACCTTCTCCATCATGGTCTGGTTTGGCTCAGCCACCAAGCACGACACCCGGAGGCTGCAACGAATCGTCCGATCAGCTGAGAAGGTTATTGGCTGCAACCTTCCCTCCATTGACGAACTGTACACTGCAAGGGCCAGGAAGCGAGTGGGTAAGATCATCTCTGACCCCTCTCACCCTAGCCACAAGCTCTTTGAATCACTTCCCTCTGGAAGGCGACTCCGGACTGTCAAAGCTGCCACAGCCAGACATAAAAACAGCTTTTTTCCACGAGAAGTAGTTCTACTCAATAACCAAAAATCTGTAGCCTCCTTTGCTCTGGTATTTTATTTAATTCACATGTTTAATCAATAATGTTTTATTATTAATGTTTAATGTTTTATGTATCATTCTTAACTGTCACTGTATGTCATGTTGTCACTTACGGGCAGAGCACCAAGGCAAATTCCTTGTATGTGAATACTTGGCCAATAAACGTATTCAATTCAATTCAATTCAACTTCAATAGACTATTATTATTATTATTATTGTACTACTATTGTTTGTTTTTTGAGTATATATATATATATGTGTGTGTGTGTGTGTGTGTGTGTGTGTGTGTGTGTGTGTGTGTGTGTGTGTGTGTGTGTGTGTGTGTGTATATCTTATATTACTAAAAGTAAGATCTTGACCGCTTTTGACTTACTGCGATGTGATTTCCGAGAGAACGCCGCCACTTACGGTCGTCATTTTTGGCCAACTCGTTCAGAGCCCCCCTCCGCCAGACTGGACCAGAGGAGTTTTCCCATCGATGAAAAATCAGAGAGATATTAATGTTTTAAAATGTTTTGCCATTCTCTCTGCTGCCCCTGCTGGTGGGAGGGGGAAGGGACCATAAAACCCGGAAGTGGCGTGCCTCACTCAGTCTCTGCAAGATGGAGGAAACGAGAGGGTCTCTCTGAGCTCTGAATGACACTGAACACATGGCTACTCAACTGTGAGTGCCCTTAATGTGGTTTGAAATTGAAAATATGGTTGGGTTGAAGTGAAAAGGCACTGCAAAAGGTTGTTTGGGGTGTTTTTGGGTTGAAGTGAAAAGGCACTGCAAATGGTTGTTTGGGGTGTTTTGGGGTTGAAGTGAAAAGGCACTGCAAATGGCTGTTTGGGGTATTTTGGGGTTGAAGTGAAAAGGCACTGCAAATGGTTGTTTGGGGTGTTTTGGGGTTGAAGTGAAAAGGCACTGCAAATGGTTGTTTGGGATGTTTTTGGGTTGAAGTGAAAAGGCACTGCAAATGGTTGTTTGGGGGTGTTTGGGGGTTAAAGTGAAAAGGCACTGCAAATGGTTGTTTGGGGTGTTTTTGGGTGGAAGTGAAAAGGCACTGCAGATGGTTGCTTGGGGGTTTTGGGTTGGTGAAAAGGCACTGCAAATGGTTGTTTGGCGTGTTTTTGGGTTGAAGTGAAAAGGCACTGCAAATGGTTGTTTGGGGTGTTTTTGGGTTGAAGTGAAAAGGCACTGCAATTGGTTGTTTGGGGTATTTTGGGGTTGAAGTGAAAAGGCACTGCAAATGGTTGTTTGGGGGTGTTTGGGGGTTAAAGTGAAAAGGCACTGCAAATGGTTGTTTGGGGTGTTTTTGGGTGGAAGTGAAAAGGCACTGCAGATGGTTGCTTGGGGGTTTTGGGTTGAAGTGAAAAGGCACTGCAAATGGTTGTTTGGTGTGTTTTTGGGTTGAAGTGAAAAGGCACTGCAAATGGTTGTTTGGGATGTTTTTGGGTTGAAGTGAAAAGGCACTGCAAATGGTTGTTTGGTGTGTTTTTGGGTTGAAGTGAAAAGGCACTGCAAATGGTTGTTTGGTGTGTTTTTGGGTTGAAGTGAAAAGGCACTGCAAATGGTTGTTTGGGGTGTTTTTGGGTTGAAGTGAAAAGGCACTGCAAATGGTTGTTTGGGGTATTTTTTGGTTGAAGTGAAAAGGCACTGCAAATGGTTGGGGGTGTTTTTGGGTTGAAGTGAAAAGGCACTGCAAATGGTTGTTTGGGGGTGTTTTTGGGTTGAAGTGAAAAGGCACTGCAATTGGTTGTTTGGGGTATTTTGGGGTTGAAGTGAAAAGGCACTGCAAATGGTTGTTTGGGGTGGAAGTGAAAAGGCACCGCAGATGGTTGCTTGGGGGTTTTGGGTTGAAGTAGAAGGCACTGCAAATGGTTGTGTCTTAACTTGAGAACTTCCTGTTTGCACTATATTGATTTTAGATAAAACGCTACCACTTACGGCTGTGATTTTTGGCCATCTTACTCAGTCCCCCTCCGCTCATCAGGTGCAGAGGATTCTTCCCATCAATGAAAAATAAAAGTGTTTTTAGTGTTTAAAAAATGTTGAGAATCTCTCTCCTGTCAATCATGCCATGAATGCCACACCTTTTCTGGTGGGATGGGGAGGGATTATAAAACCCAGAAGTGTGGGTGTGGCTCAGTCTCTGCATAATGGGGGAGGGAGAGGTCACGACTCTGAGCTGTGACTCAACTGAACACACTGAATGTCTACTGAACTGTGAGTGTGGTGTTTTGTGTGGTTTTATGGTGGTTTTATGGTGGTTTCACCCTGCTTGAAATGGTATGAAACTGCATTTGAAAGTGGTGGCCTTGCACCCTGTATGAAACTGCATTTGAATGTGGTGTCGTTGCACCCTGCTTGAAGTGGTAGGAAACTGAACCTGAATTTGGTGGCCTTGCACCGTGCTTGAAGTGGTATGAAACTGCACTTGAATTTTGTGGCCTTGCACCCTGCTCGAACAGGTAAGAAACTGCACTTGAATTTGGTGGTCTTGCACCCTGCTTGAAGTGGTTGGAAACTGCACTTGAATTCGGTGGCCTTGCACCCTGCTTGAAGTGGTAGGAAACTTAACCTGAATTTGGTGGCCTTGCACTCTGCTTGAAATGGAATTTCAAGGAATAGCCTTGAGTCAACTGCCAGCCCACCAGCCGTGAGTGAGCTGCCAGCACATCAGGCTTGAGGGACTGAGCTGCCACCCCAAAAATCCATTTGGCCCACAATGTCCATACTAGCCCTCTGGAGACCAGTAGTCCCTGCAGCCAACAACACCCATACCAGCACTCCAGAAAGCCTCTGCCCCCCCCCCCGCCCCCCTCACTGGCCATCAATATTGGAATTGGTGGAGAGGTGGAATATTGCGTCAGGGGACCAGCCCTCCCAACGGGCCCCACTTAGTATAGTATATATATATATATATATGTATGTGGCTATATATATATGTGTGTGTGTACTTGTAGGTGTGTGTATATATACACACTGAACTTATTTTTTATCTTGTTTATCATATTGTTTACATTGTACTATGTTTATATATTCTGTTGTGCTGCAGCAAGTAAGAATTTCATTGTTCTATCTGGGACACATGACAATAAAACACTATTGACTCTTTATTGACATTGCAAGAACACATGTGGTATGACAAGTGCTAATGAACCCATATAGGTAATAACAACAGACCCAAATTTTATGTTGAAATTATGTAATTGCACCAGAACTTTGCAACTGTGAAATTGTAAATATTAAAATTTTAAAATAATCTTAATTTGCCATGTGGATCTAATTTATAGACAACATATACTTGTGATAAAATATGTACTGAAAGAATTTAGTTCTTTTGATGGGGCTTCCAGTTGAGGTTATTTTTCAAAGAGAATAATGGAACTGATTATGATGTAATGATCTGGGCCTGTAGTCACTGGGATCAATTACATTGGTGATTAAGTAGGAGGACTTGGTCAGACATGAGAAAAGCTAATACTGTAACAGAATTAATAGGATTAGCATGCTGAACCAAGAACAGTATAAAAAATATTGCAGGAAGTAACTGTTACACTTACAAAAAGAGAACACCATGCAACTACTTTTAACATTGATTTTCTTGCTTTGTGCTAGTTGCCATTTATTCATTGGCAATTATTTGCTGGTGAATAACTTATTTTTATAACATTTTATAATACAATTTTATTTAGACTTCATTAGTGTTCATTTAAAAAAATAATATGCATTCAAACATCAGTACTTGCTAAGGTGAGTAGAAACAAATAATTTCTTAGGACAGATGAAACAACAGATTTGCATTAAGGGCTTACAGGCAAATGCATTTAAATAAAAACCTATGAACACATGCTGTCTAGCAATGTTAGTAGATGTTATCCAGTCTTCTGACACAATATCAGGCACTTGGAACTGTCTTCCTCATTATAGTATACTAGACGACCTGTGGACCCGTTGGGTCCCCGTTGTGACGCCAGAGATCCTCGTTGTGCCGTCAGTCAAAATGACGATCTCAAAATGGCGGCGGGCCCGTCAACCTTCCCCCATCTGCAACATATGGCTAGCGGGCCCCGCAACCCTCCTCCAACTGCGCAGGCATGGCTGACGGGCCCGGCAAGTGGGAGCGCAGTGCCGTTCATGGTATAAAGTAAATTAAAGTTTATAAAGGGAAATACTTTGTAAAATCGAACAAAGGTTGTTACTGCACACCGCAGGCAAATGGTGAGTAAGGCACCCCTAAAATTATTGCGCTATCGTGTACCAATTTGGCTGTATTTCAGGAACATACATACATACATACAAGATGAGACTTTTAGTTACATATATATATACTAGACCAAGTGGGACCCGTCCCTGTCACACGGGAGGCCTGGTCCCCCAACACAACCCATTCCCCCAATGCAATATTCCACCACTCATCCATAGCCCCCACGGGAGGCCTCGTCCCCCAACGCAACCCGTTCCCCAAGGCAATATTCCACCACTCACCCGTTCCCCCAACATAACCCGTTCCCCCAACGCAATATTCCATCACCCACCCATAGCCCCCAATTGCGCAGGGGCTGCTCATTTCCCCTTATTCACCCACCCTCATTTTAAACTTTAAAAAAATGCTTGCTGGGGCTGGTAGGACTCAGTGCCCTGGGATAGCAACATTGTAGCGAGCAGGGCTACAATCCCATTGTGATGTTATAGCTGTACGTGCCAGTGCAGAGGGAAGAAATCTTTCTCAAATTGGGGTTTTGTAAAGCTAAAAGTAGGAATAACTTGTAAAATATAACATCATTCTGAACGAAACTTGAGACACCACACCACAGGACAATTGTGAGTAAGGTGGTGCAAAATTGTAGCCATATCGTGTATCGTTTTGGCATTTTCCGGGATCAAATGGGCACGCAAGCAGACATGCACACACGCATTGAAACAAACAAGATGAGAGTTTTAGTAATATATAGATAAGATACTAGATGCCTCCCCCAACTGCGCAGGCGTGGATGACTGCCCGGGAGTGCACTGCACATGTGCGCGGCCGCTGGGCCCGGGGGGGTAGAAATCGAATTAAAATTTATAATGGGAAATACTTTGTAAAATTGAACAAAACTTGCTACTGCACACCGCAGGCAAATGGTGAGTCAAGCCCCTGTCCCACTTACGTGTCCTTGGCATGCTAATTACACGACCTCGTGGTCGCGTTGAGGCGCGACGGTCCCGCGAAGGTCGCGCGCGATTTCAAGCGCCTGCACAGCCGTCTGGAGTGCGTGACGTCATTTGAAGATGGACACAAAATGCAGGAGTAACTCAGCGGGACCGGCAGCATCTCTGGAGAGAAGGAATGGGTGACGTTTTGTGTCGAGACTCTTCTTCAGTCTGAAAGAAGGGTCTTGACCCAAAACGTCACCCATTGCTTCTCTCCAGAGATGCTGCCGGTCCCGCTGAGTTACTCCAGCATTTTGTGTCTATCTTCAATTTTCTTGGCCCTGCTCTGGGAGTAGAAGTGGGGGCGGATCTGGACCGCAACGACCGTGAGCCCCAGGCCGAGCTCGGCGATTGTTTGCCTGCTTCTGCTGCTGTTGGAGGTGAGACGTTGCGTCGCGCCAGGGTCTTGGGCCTGTCCCACTTTGGCCGTCAGTTACGCGACAGGCCGTTGGCGCGCGAAAATTTCGGAGCCCCGCGCGATGTCGCGCACAACTACATACCCCTCCGCGCTTCTCAGTGGGACCGGCCCCGCGCGGCCACACGATGCCCGTGCGCCTGAACGCGACGACGAGGTCGCGTAATTTGCATGCCAAGGACACGTAAGTGGGACAGGCCCTTAAGGCACCTCTAAAATTGTTGCGCTATTGTGTACCGTTTTGGCTGTATTTCGGGAACATACATACATACATACATACATACACACATACATACATACATACAAGATGAGACTTTTAGTTATATACTCGACCAAGTGTGGACCCGTTGGGTTCCGTTCCCGAATGCAATATTCCACCAAACTGTGCATGCGCGACTGATGGGCCCGCACTGCGCAGGCGCAACTGCCGCTTTCAAAGTTGTACCGTTGACGGCAGAAATTAAGTCAAAGTTAATAAAGTGACTCTCCTTAATGTGTATGGACCAAATTTTGATAGCCCCCTGTTTTTTAAGAGAATACTTAACATTATCCCGGAATGTACACAACATAACTTAATTATCGGTGGAGACTTAAATTATACACTGGATGCTTACTTGGATAGATCATCAACTCAAAGAAAATTAAAATCTCAGTCAAGTGAATTTCTAAATTCATATATTAATACTACCAACATTAAGGATGTTCGGAGAATTGAAAACCCATCTGCTCGAGAATACTCATTTTACTCACCAGAAAAATTAATAGCTTATATTTATAACACCCTCTTAAACAACGAGGTACCACCGATGGAACTATATATTTATTTATTTATTTATTTATTTATTTATTTATTCCGAACAAGTAAAGACATTAAAGACATTGATATTAACAAAATCGAAATTATCAAACAATTGAACATTGCAATCAACATTTACAAATGAGAAGAACAAAATCAAGGTTCCAATGTCCAACTCAGAGTCTGTACAAGCTCGAAAAGGAGTGAGAAGAAGAATAACTTATTAAATCTCACCCCTTTTCCCCAACACTTCTATCGTATTTAAAAATCAATTCCTTACTAATAATAGTACTGCCCTAGGCAATTTCCCATAATACATACAGACACATATATACATACAACTATTATGTACATACAATCTTCATATTTGAAGTACCCAACATCAGTGAACAATAGTAAACAAGATAAACATCAACAATAGTAACAAGATAAACATCAACGATTGTAAACAAGATAAACATCAACCCCCACTTGTCAACCATCCCCTCCATCCCTGTACCCCTTGAGCATTATTTTTTTATATATCATTTTAAAATGATTCATGTTTGTGCATTGCTTCAATTCCCCGTTCAATTTATTCCACACTCCTACTCCACAAACCGAAATACAAAAGGTTTTTCTAGTCGTACGGACTTTTTGTTTCTTAAAGTTAAATATTCCTCTTAAATTGTAACCCCCCACACGCTCGTTAAATAATTTTTGAATGTTTCCAGGTAAATTTTTATTTTTGGCCCTAAACATTATCTGAGCTGTTTTGAATGTGACCAAATCTTCTAATTTTAATAATTTTGACTCTAAAAATAATGGATTCGTATGACCCAGATACTTAGCATTATGGATAATACGAATTGCTCTTTTTTGCATCATGGTTAATGAGTGTATCGAATTTTTATAATTATTTCCCCAGACTTCTGTACAATAATTTAAGTAGGGTAAAATTAATGTACAATAAAGAATACGGAGTGATTTGTAATCCAGACACACATGGGAAAATGAGTTAGGTCATCCTATAACGAAAGACATTTGAGACGAAATTTTACAACATATACATCAATGCTCGTTAAATGCCAGACAAGCTTTAATACAATTTAAAGTCTTACACAAATTACATTACTCCAAAATAAAACTAAATAGAATTTTCCCACATATTTCTCCTATCTGTGATTAATGCCTGCATCTAGAGGCCAATTTAACACATACGTTTGCAAATTGTTTAAAATTAAACATTTCTGGACTGATATTTTTGAAATAATTTCTGGTTGTTAATACTAAATTGGATCCAGACTCAAAATTAATAATACTTGGGATATCAGAACAAAGTTTAACACTCACAACAAGCCAAAGAAACTTCCTCGACTACAGTATAATAACTGGGAAAAAATGAATATTACAATTTTGGAAAGGCCCTATAACCCCCACAATTAAAATGTGGATTGTGGAAATGTCGGAGACCCTACATCTAGAAAGAATTAGACTTGTCTTAATAGACAAACAAGAACTTTTTGTTAAAATATGGGCTCCATTCATTAGCTATTTGAAGGGATAGATTGGCCCAGCACGAAAACCCAACTGAAGCTTGAACTCAGGATTAGATGTAAAATTATATTTCATAACCTACGAACTTATCTCCAATGACGTATTATGTAATTCATTCCACCTCTTTTTTTTTTGATATTTGTAATTCATTTTTCTTTCTATCTCTCTTTTTCTATCTATATTAAAAAAAAACACTAGAAGCAGAATTAATCGACAATTGACAATTTTAATAATGTATGATTGATGTATATGAAAAGTTTTTTTTCTATTATAATATGTTACTATACTTTATAATATGTTTGTTTCTAATAAAAAATATTGTAAAAAAAATAATAAAACCAAACTGAGAGAGCAGCAAACTAAAAAAAATTAAAAAAATAAAAAAAAGTTAATAAAGTGAATAGAGGACCCTTGGAGCCGTTTGTAAAATAGAAGGAAACTTACCCGTGGAGCCGTTGGATCCCCATTGGAAAACAAAATGGCGATATGAAAATCAGCAAAGGCCCCAACTGCGCACGCACGGATACCGGCCCACTGCGCATGTGTGCGGAGATGGCATCATTTTGCATCACTGCCGTGCCACCGGCGCCATTTTCAATTGTGACACAGCTGACGGGCCTCCCCCAACTGCGCAGGCGCGGCTGGCAAGTGGGGGTGCTGTTTTAAGTTAATTTAAGTTTTAAATGTCAATAACTTGTAAAATATAACATCAATCTGAACTAAACTTGGCTAATGCACATCGCAGAACAATGCTGAGTAAGGAGGGCCTAAAATTGTCACGCTATCGTGTACCGTTTTTGCGGAGTTTCGAGAACAAAAATATGTACAAACAAACAAGATGAGAGTTTTAGTAGTGGATGGATGGATGGATGGATGGATGGATGGATGGATAGATAGATGTCCAATTGGAATTTGGAATTGGCATACATGTGGTTATTTTGATGTTTACAATAGATACAAATGTTATTCTTGTAGTATACAGTGAGTTGTGCAGGCATTAAGTTTAACTGCTGAAAGACCCTTTGAAGTCTTTTAAAGGTTGTTATTTTTGTTTATGAGTCATTGATAATTCTCGATGGTGAAGGAACATTTTCATAAAGTTGTTTTTATAGATTGTGCTTTTTGCTGTCCTTTGAGAGTAGGCTTTTGTTCCTCAAAGACATTTTCATTGAGCTCCAGATGTATGCAAACCTGAAACTTTTTATGGTCATATTGTACAGCATATAAACAGGCCCCTAGGCCCATGACATCTCTGCTGACCATCATGCCTATCTATACTAATCTCACTTGTCTGCACTAATTCCATATACCTCCATGACTTGATCATTCAAATACTTCTCCAGATGCCCTTAAATTTGTTGCTGTTCCTGCTTCCAACATCTCCTCCCACAACTTAATCGAGATACCAACTACTCTTTGTGTGAAAAATGTACCCCTCAAATCCCATTTAAACCCATGTTTTCCTCTCACCTCTAACACCTACGCCCGCCAGTTTTAGGCACACAGTTTTATGCAATCAGTGACAATAAGCACAAAGCATCTGCCACCTTAATCCCCAACACTAGGATGCATTCTCAGCCCCTGTACAGCCAAATTCTGCTCGAATGGATTGCAAATGACATCACAGTGGCAGGATGGATCTCAAACAATGACAATATGGAGTTCAGGAAGGAGAGAGTAAAATGGTGTCAAGATAACAACCTCTCCCTCAATTGTCAACAAGACAAAGGAGCTAGTTCTTGACTTCAGGAAGTGAGGTGGAATAGATGCTCCAATTTGCATCAATGGTGACAAAGTGGGAATGGTTGAGAGCTTCAAGGTACTAGGCATAAATATCTCCATTAATTTGTCCTGGACCAACCATGTTGAACCTATGGCAAAAAAGCACACCAACGCTTCTACATCCTCAGAAGACAAAGGTTGTTCTCCAGTGACTTTTACCAACTCTTACAAACTTCTACAGATGCACCGTGAAAAGCATAATATCAGATGCATCGCAGGATGGTTTGGGAATAGTTCTGCCCAAGATTGCAAGAACTTGCAGAGAGTTGTGAATGTAGCTGACTCTATTACACAGACCTGACTACCCACCATGAACATTACTCTTCATGCTTGGAAAAGCAGCGAACATAATCAAGGAACTTTTTCATCCCCTCTTCTCCCCTCTCCTGTGGGCAGAAGATACAAAACTTAAAACCAGAAACAGCTTTTCTCCCTCTGTTATTAGACAACTGAAATGGCCTCCTGTTAGCTTCCATCTTGTCCTGATCTTCATTGCAGATCCTGGACCATTTCTCTGTAATTGTAAAGCTATAATGTTGTAACACTATATTCTGCACTCTGGCATTTTTTTGTTTTTGCACTACCTGTTGTAGTTGTGTATGATTTGATTGTACTCATGTATAATTTGATTAGATAGCATGTAAATAAAAGCTTTTTACTGTAACTCGGTACACGCAACAATAATTAACCAATACAATACCAATATCTTAGGAAACTTTAGCCCCAGGAAAAACATACCCAGCCAATCTAACTTCTCCTTCTAACTCAAGCCCTTGAATGCAGCCAGCACCCTTGCGAATCTTTTCTGCACTCTATCTAGCTAAATCATAGTCATCTTATAGCATAGCAACCAGAACGGAACACAATACTCCAAGTTCAGCATAACCACTGTTTTGAGCAGCTTTTTTGACACAAGGAACTGCAGATACTGGTTTACAAATAAAGGTATAAAGTGCTGAAGTAACTCAGTGGGACAGGCAGCATCTCTGGAGAACATGTATAGGTGATATTTCGGGGCAGAACCTTTCAGACCTCCTTACGACAATCAGTCTGAAGAAGGGTCACAGCATGAAACTTTGCCTATCCATGTCCTTCAGAGATGCTGCCTGATCCTCTAAGTCACTCCAGCATTTTGTGTCTTTTTCTGAACAGCTTTAACATGATATCCCATCTCTTATACTCAATGCCTAGGCCGATAACGGCAAGCAAGTCACATGTCTTTCTCACCAACCTGTCTACCTGTGTTGCCACTTTCAGGGAACTATGTACTTGTACTTTCAGGTCTCTCTGTTCAACAGCACTTCATATGACCTAGCCATACACTGCATATGTCCTCCCCTGGTTTAACTTCCCATAGTGCACCACTTTACATCTGAGTTCAATTCCATCTGCTATTCCCTTGCCCACCTCCTAGTTGATCTAGATCCCGTTTTAACCTTCACCAGCTTTCTTCACTGTCCACTACATCATTGATGTTGGTATCATCTGCAAATTCACAAATCACACCACCTACATTCCCATCCAAATCATCAGTATATATGACAAACACACAGCATTAATCCATGCAGCACACCTTGGGTCACAGGCCTTTAATCTGAAAATCAATCCTCCACTATCACCCTCTGCTTCTTACCAGCAAACCAATTCTGTATCCAATTAGCTAGCTCACCCTGGATCCCATATGCTCTAATTTCCAGGATCAGCCTATCAAGCAGAAAATTGTTAAAAATCTTATTAAAGTGAGATCGACCGACTGACCAAATGGTGCCAGCACAACAACCTGGTTCTCAACATCAGTAAGACCAAGGAACTGATTGTGGACTTTGGTAGGGGAAGGATGAGGACCCACAATCCTGTTTATATCAACGGGACGATGATGGAAAGGGTCAATAACTTCAAATTCCTGGGCGTGCATAGGAAGATCTTTCCTGGACCCAGCACACCGATGCAATTGTAAAGAAGGCACATCAGCAACTCTACTGCCTGAGAAGATTACGGAGATTCGGCATGTCGAAGAGGATTCTCCTAAACTTCTACAGGTGCACGGTAGAGAGCATTCTGACTAGTTACATCATGGCCTGGTTCGGCAACTTGAACATCCAGGAGCGAAAAAGACTACAACAAGTTGTGACCACTGCCCAGTCCATCACCAGCTTTGACCTCCCCACCGTCGAAAGGATCTATCGTAGTCGCTGCCTCAAAAAGGCAGCCAAAATCATCAAGGACCCACACCATCCTGGCCACACTCTCATCTCACCATTGCCATCAGGAAGAAGGTACAGGAGCCTGAAAACTGTAACGTCCAGATTCAGGAACAGCTTCTTCCCCACAGCCATCAGGCTATTTTACTTCGGAGTCACGAGAGTGACTACATGAAGAGCCCGTCCAGCACGCATGCGCGACATTAGCGTTCACGCAGTGCAACAGCGACGACCGGGAGTGCAGGCGCTCCCGCTACAAGTTTAAACAGCGGACCATCAGGTAAGTCTTATTCTGAGGTCGTAATCAGCAAGCTGTGCTCTGCTCTGTATTCCAGGGAAACTGGGAAAAATGAGTAAAGCACGGCAAAGGAAGAAAACCGCCCCCCGTTCGAATCCAACAGAACGGGAGTGTCCCATCAGTGGGGGGCGAGAGGCGGCACCTGGACCGCATATGCTGCGGTCCACCCTCATCGAGACCGAGCCGAGCCCAGTACCGCTAGCGTAGCCTGATGAACAGCAGCGGGCTGGAGGCAAATCAAGGCAAAAAACATACCGGCCGGTTATGTCTCACTCCGATGAGGAGGACTCTCCGCCTTAGAGCGGCAGAGCTAGCTGCCTGAGCCGCATGGAAAGGCTCATGGAGCAAATGCTCCAGCGAGACTTGCTTCGGGAGCTGGAGCAGTCTCGCCAAGGGAACTCAGGCACTCCCACATCAGTGCTCTACAATGCACTGGCCATCGCTTTCCCCTCAGCCGAGGGCAGCGTTGGCGACCAGGGCTGGGCTGGTCAGCAACAGGGGTCATTGGCTGAAGATGTCGGGAGTACGCTTGGGGTACAGGATCAGGAAGAGCTGCAGGGTGTGGAGATTCGCTACGTGATTACACCACGAGCAGGGCGGCCGTTGCAGCCAAATCTGGCGGCCAGCATTACCCACCTGTCCCTCAAACCCCTACAAAATAAGGGGGAGTATGTTGGACAGAGGATCCGGAGCCAGGAGCTGAAATTACAACGCATCCTCAAGCTCCTGATAACAGGGATAACATCCTATGCTCGTTCCGTGGATGGGGTGGATATGACCACAAACCAGCAAGACACTCTGGCTCTGCTGTGCAACACCCAATATGAGATAAACAACCTCCGCAAGCAGAGAATAAGACCTGCCCTCAATCCCAGGTTTGCAGGACTGTGTAAAACACCGGCCTCAGAGCCGCAGATCCTGTTATTTGGAAGGACAAGTGAAAGACCTGGAGGAAGAGTCCAAAGCATTTGGCCTCATGAGGGCAGGCCCCGGAACGAGCAGACCCACACAAAAAACCAGACGGCAGTACCCCACCGCGTCCACCAGTCAAGGTCAAATTTATGGAACTGGTGAAAGCTCGGGGTCTGCATACTATCCCCGAAAGCCTTTTTAGGCCAGGGCCCAGAGCGGACCCCATGGAAAATGCGCCACCCCCAATCAGCAGTACATCCAGCAGTACAACGACAGATGAACAAACGGAAGAAAGGAACACTACCATAACTATGGAGGTAGGTGGGTCTGGATCCTACCAGCATGTAAAAGTGGGGGAACTGTACTAACAGGGGGGAGATTACACCTGTTCATTGAAGCATGGAGGTGTCTCACGAATGATAGTTATATACTTAACAGTATTCGGGGATACAAAATAGAGTTCATTCAAGAAAACATGCCACCAGTTCAGCACGTACCCCAAAGGGTCTTTACCCTCTCAGTCAAAGAGAAACTAGAGGCTCAAGCAGAACTGGTGAGGTTACTTACAAAGGGTGTCATTGAGAAATCCAAACATGAACCTTTGGAATTTGTCTCAAATATATTTATCAAAAGCAAAAAAGATGGTGGATGTCGCATCATCATTGACTTAACCTCACTAAATACCTTTGTTAAGTATGTACATTTTTTTTTTTTTTTTTTTTTTTTTTTTTAAATTTTTATTTATTAGAAGTACATTACATCACAGCCCCATACATTAATACTCGTCATTTATATCTTCTTACAATTAATGTACTCCCTTTATTTTTTATTTTTACGCTAAAGAAAGAAAAGATTGAAAGAGAGAAGAAAGTGAAGGAAAAAGTGCAAGTGTAGAAAAGTGTAGAAAATGTAACAACAAAAAAAAAAAAAGGACGAGGACCCTATGAAAGCGAAATTAAAAACAAAAAAAAAAAAGAGTTAAGAAATAGGCCCTAAGAAAAGAAAAGAGAGAGAGAAAAAAAGAAAAACAAATGTTTTTTTTTTGAGCATCACGTAAATAGGACATACCAACTCTTCAACTATCATCCCCCCTTACCCGACCTCAATTTTTTATTTTTTTAAAGTACTTTTGCACCCTATGTTTGTAATAATTCTATAAATGCAGACCACGTCAGGTGGAAGTGATCTGGTTTACCTGCTAGGAGGAGTCTTATCTCTTCAAGGTGTAGTGTTTCAAACATATTTGAAATCCACATATTTATAGTTGGTATTGGAGCCTTCTTCCAAAATTTTAGAATTAGCTTTTTTCCAGTTATTAACCCATAATCCATTAATTTCTTTTGAAACACATTTAGTTCTGGATCATCTTCCGTTATTCCGAAGATAATCCATTCTGCTTTGGGTATCAGTCTTGTTTTAAATAACTTTGTAAAGATTTCAAAAATTTCATTCCAAAATTTTTGAATTTTTGTACAGAAGACAAATGAGTGCGCTATAGTTGCTTCTTGGGATTGACATTTATCACAAATAGATGATACGTTTGGGAAAATTTTATGAATTTTAGTTTTCGAATAATATAATCTATGTAAAATTTTAAATTGTATTAAAGTGTGTCTTACATTAATCGAGCATTTATGTACTTTTAATAAGTATTCATTCCAACTTTCCTTTGAAATTTTAATAGCTAACTCTTGTTCCCAGTCTCTTCTGATACCCTCCGTAGATGGTATTTGTACATTTAAGATAATATTGTACAAATATGATATTAAGTTTGCTGATTCCGCTTTTGTCTGCATTGCCTCGTCCAGTACATCTGCTGGGTTATTATGATGATCTTTTATATATTTTTTCAAATAGTCGCATATTTGAAAGTATTTAAAATATTGATTATTTCCGAGTTTATATTTTATTTGTAATTGTTGAAATGAAAGTAATTTTCCAGTTTCATACAAGTCACCAAGCGTTTTAATTCCTAGTCTATCCCATTGTGTATAAGCTTTATCTATAATAGAAGGACTAAACGAAGGGTTATTGACTATAGGTAATAAAAGTGATAAGTTTCTTAATTTTAAATTTTGTTTTATTTGTTTCCAAATACGGATTGTACTATGAATAATTGGGTTCTTATTATAGTTTATGTTATTCAATTTCATTGGAGAGAGGAGGATCGCTCCAATGTTTCTAGAGGAGCAATCCTCTTTCTCCATTACAATCCAGTCTACTTGCTGGGCGGAGTTATCCATCAGTTGAATCATGTTTTTAATATTTACTGACCAATAATAATACATAAAATTGGGTAGTGCTAGACCCCCCAATACTTTAGATTTATTCAGATGGGTTTTTTGTATTCTATGTGATTTATAGTCCCATATAAAATTAGTGATATCTGAGTCGAGTTTTTTAAAAAACTTCTTAGGTAAGTATATAGGAATTGATTGAAATAGGTATAAAATTTGTGGTAAAAAGATCATTTTTATTGCGTTTATTCGGCCTATTAAAGACATCGGAAGCGTTTTCCAGAATTTAATTAATGTATTCAGTTTATTAAGTAGGGGGTCAAAATTTGCCCTGAGCATACCTTGATATGCTCTGGTAATTTCGATTCCCAAATATTTAAATTTTTCTGTAGCTATTTTAAAAGGGAATTTTAAAAGATGTGTTGAATCTTTCGGTTTTATTGACATAATTTCACTTTTATTCCAATTTATTCTATATCCAGAAAAAGATCCGAAGTCTTCAATTAAATTTAATATATTTGGTATAGTGATTTGAGGTTTTGTAATATACAATAATATATCATCCGCGTATAAAGATATTTTATTATATGAGTCTTTAGTATTATATCCATGAATATCAGGGTGTATTCTAATTTTTTCTGCTAGCGGTTCAATAATGAGAGCAAACAGCTGTGGTGATAATGAGCATCCTTGTCTATTTCCCCTTGATAGTTGAAATTTCGAGGATAATATGTTATTAGTAAGTATTCTAGCTGTAGGTTTGTTATATAGTAACTTAATCCATAAAATAAAATTCTCTCCCAGTTGAAATTTTTGTAATACTTTATCCATATAGTTCCATTCTACTTGATCAAATGCTTTTTCAGCATCCAGCGAAATAATTGATAATTCTTGATCTTCAGATTTGTGTGAGTGCATTATGTTGAGTAGACGTCTCATATTATTAGAAGAATATCTCTTAGGGATAAACCCTGTCTGATCTGGGTTTATTAATTTACTAATGTATTTACTTAATCTTCTGGCTAATGTTTTCGCTAATATTTTTTGATCTGTGTTTAACAATGCTATAGCTCTATATGAGCCAGGATCTTCTAAATCCTTATTTTTCTTAGGTATTAATGTAATCGTTGATTCCGCTAATGTATCAGGTAGTATTCGTTTTTTAAAAGCGTATTGGTACATTTTTTGTAATCTTGGTATTATTTTTTCATAAAAGTTTTTATAAAATTCATTAGTAAATCCATCAGGGCCTGGTGTTTTTCCATTTTTTAGTGAGTTTATTGTATCTTCTAATTCCTTAATTGAGATTTGTGCACCCAGTTCCTCTTGTTCCTTCAGCTCTAACTTTGGAAGATTACAGGTATCCAAGAACTTTGTGATATTATTGGAATCAATTATCGTTTTAGATGTATACAAATTCTCGTAAAATTGCGCAAATCTTTTATTAATATCCTTCGGTGTTGTTAATAATTCCCCTTTATCTGATTTGATCTTTGGTATAGTATGTTCCTTTTCTCGTTTTTTTAGCTGGCGAGCCAAAAGTTTATGCGGTTTATCCCCAAATTCAAAGTGCTCTTGTTTTGTAATTTGAAAAAGTCTTATAAGTTTGGCAGATAATAATTTATTTAATTTAAATTTTAAAATTATTATTTTATTATGTTTATCTATTGTTGGATCTTTAGCATTATCTATATCCATTTGTCTAATAAGTTCTTCTAACTGTCTTTGTTCATTCTTATTCTTTTTATTTTGAAAAGCTTGATATGAAATTATAATACCCCTAATGTATGCTTTAAAAGATTCCCAAAGTAAAGTAGGCGATATATCTGAAGTATCATTTGTTTGAAAAAAGACCTCCATTTGTTCTTTTAAATATATACTCGCTTGTGGATCTTTTAAAATTTGAGAGTTAAATCTCCAGAATGAATTATTCTTAGACAATCCTTCCAGTTTTAAAAAGAAAGTTAGTGGAGAATGGTCTGAAATTGAATTTGTATGATATATTGCATTAGATGTTTGGGGGATTAATTTTGTATCCAGCAGAAAGTAGTCTATACGTGAGTATGTCTTATGTACCATTGAGTAAAACGAATATTCCCTGCCAGTTGGGTTCACAATTCTCCAAACATCTGCTATATTAGTGTTGTTTATGTAGGTATTGAGGAGTTCCCCAGTTTTCGATTTCATATTCCCTCTCTGTTTTTGACTTGATTTATCTAAGTACGGGTCTAAAACACAATTAAAGTCTCCGCCTATTATAACATTTTGATAGTTTGACTCTGCAATTATATTGAAGATTTTATTGAAAAAGTGGGGGTTATCAAAGTTAGGGGCATATATATTTACCAAAGTAAGTGGAGTGTCATGGATTTCTCCATTAACTATTAGGTATCTCCCTTCTATATCTGTTATAATATTCTTTGCTTTAAATGGTATACCTTTTCTTATGATAATTGACGTGCCTCTAGATTTTGAAGTGAATGAAGAGTGGTATGTTTGACCTATCCATTTCGCCCTCAGCCTAACTTGGTCCTGAGGTTTTAGGTGTGTTTCTTGTAGGAAGGTAATGTCAGAATTATACATTTTTAGCTGAGCTAATATCTTACCCCTTTTGATAGGTTCATTAATGCCTCTTATATTCCAACTACAAAATGAGACTCCTCCTAGGTTCTTTTGTGTGGTGTCATGCATTTTGAATAATTATAGTACCTTTGAATCTTGTGGTGCGTCCATATCCCAGGTCTTTAGGTATTGGGGGAGTTTTTGAATTATTAACTTTTGTTGGTATGTCCATATTATTCTTATCACTAAACACAAAACACAAACAAGTGATTTTATGTAATAAAAAAAAAACTAAAAGAGTGAGGCTACAGTGTCTATAGTCGGCACTGTAGCAAGTGACCCACCTGTAGGTGGGAAAAAACCTTATTTTGACTTCCATTGCGTTGTTGCTCAACTCGCTCCGCTCTCTTAGTTAATCATAACATATTAAAATATTAAAACGAGGCCTCACATTCATATATATAATACAATTTTACCCTGATATTTCCTTATAACATATATATATATCAGAGTTTAATTATTAAACCAATATTTTTGATTTCAATAAGAATCAGCTGTTGGTTGAAGGGGTTAACGAGACGTGCTCCTGGACATAAGCCAGGAGCTCGTTTCTCATCCCCTCCTCCTGCTTATAGACAAGGTTACAATTTATTAAAAATTCATATTAGTATGTTAGTTCATTATTTTTTTTGTTTTTTTTGTTAGTATTCTAATCTAACCTGCATAACTTTTAAAGTTGTTAATAGGATAAGTTCTTACAATTGGTTATAACATTTTAATCAATAAGCAATTATTTTCTAATTCATATCCCGTTATAAAGTTGTTTACACGTTTTGAACAGAAAATGTCCTTGCTTCAACATTCCGGAGATAACAGTGTAACTATCCCCAGACAAAACATAGCTGAGAATTATTCGGATCTGCCAAAGCTCCCTTTTATTTCTGTCTTTCAACAATCGTTTGGGCATATTTGAAAGCGTCTTCAGGCTTAACAAATGACTTTTCAAGACCATTAAAAGAAATACGCATTTTAGCGGGATAAAAAACCCCGAATCTGACCCCTTCTCTCCCTCTTAAAAGATCTTTAACCTTATCAAATTTGTTTCTTTTTTGCACAATTTCATGTGGGTAGTCCCTGAATATCTTAATAGTGTCTTTGTCCAGCCGTAATTGTACACCATATTTGATATGGGTCATAACATATTCCAGTTCTGCAGTATCTCGAAATTTCACTATAATATGTCGTGGATAAGCTTTTCCCGCATCAAATCTTTTTCCAAATCTTGGGACACGATGAGCCACTTCGATTTTCGGTTCCTTGGGAAGATTCAACAGTTGTTTCAACAAGCCCATGGCAAATTCACGTACCTGTTCCCCTTCTGCCCCCTCTGAAACACCAAGAATCCTCAGATTCTGGCGTCTAGAACGAGCTTCCAGGTCCAGGCATTTGAATGAGACTTTCTCTAATTGAGTCCCCATTTGTAGTGATGCTTGTTCGTTTTCTCGCCTCATTTGCTC